>PVJX010027224.1:0-25058 GCA_004027295.1 Dolichotis patagonum | reverse complement strand
TCTGTTAATATTTCAAGGCTATCTATACTAGAGATTACAGCCAATCTTCTCTGCCTTATTTTTGCTATTCTGTTTTTCTATTGATTTATTTATTTGGTACCGGGGATTGAACTCACAAGCTCATGCTTGCCAGGCAGGCACTTATGCCACTGAGCTAAATCCCCAGCCCTTCCCCCCTTTTTTTTCTTTTCATGATTTCTAACTGCAAATCTGTCTTCAAAGTTGAGATCTTCTCCTCATATTGTCTTAATCTGCTGCAGATACTTTCACTGGTATTTTTATTCTCCTGGATATCTGCTCGAATCTGTCTTATGGATTCCATTTCTTTCATATGCTAAGCATTCATGGCTTCCATAATTTTCTTCTCTCTCTCTCTCTCTCTCTCTCTCTCTCTCTCTCTCTCTCTCCCTCTCCCTCTTTATCTCTCTCAGTCTGCATCTGCTCTAGAGTCACTAAGCATGGTTTTCACTGTGGACACCATCTCTGCAGTTATCTGAGAAATTATTTATGATTTGATTTTTTTTCTAGAGCTTCATTCAATTGTTTCATTACCATTTTGGAGGGACCAGATGGGTGACTTTTGGGTTGTCCCACCTCATTGGGCCCTGGGTTTGTCTTCGGTGAGATGGATGTCTTGGATTGCATTTTGTTTACATGTCTTTGCATTTTCTTTTCTTTTTTCTTTTTTTTTAGTTTAATTCCTGGTGATACTTATAAATTGCCTATGATAGGTTGCTTTATTGATAACCTTTAGCATTCTTAGGAAATGTCTACTCCTCCATGGTGTCTTCTAGGTGTAGCTGGCTTTTGGGTTTTCAGTCTGTTGGAAGATCCTACCTCTTCAGTTTATTGGGGATGATAAGTTGCTGCCTATTTGGCCCAGCCCTATTCTTTGGCATTGTGCCACAGTATTTTTTGTGACCCTTAGTCTTGGAATACCAGGAAAAACAACTATTTAGAATAATTATGTCACTTTGGGCTACACTGGTACCATCAGCAATGACAATAGCATCAAACACTGCCTAAAAATGACAAACTGAGTTAACCATTAATTTTCCACCTTTAACCATATGAACTAGATTTGCGGTTATATAACAAAATCTAAAGCAAACCAGAAAATTGTATGCAGTATAGAAGTCCTTAATATGTCAGTTTTGTCCTCAGGGGTTAAAATTTAAAATAGGTTAGGGGGGAAAATAGAGAAGTGGAAGAAGAGGAAGAGATGTAAGGCATGAGAACAAAGGGGAATCAGGCTAACTTTGGAAAACTTGTGCAGAAGACTGGAGGGAAAGATAGAGGGAAGAGATAAAAAGAACAGAACAGAACCATAACTACAAATAGGCTGGAAACCACATTCACACTCATAAAAACAGTATCAAACAACGTAGGAAAAAAAAAACAAAAACAAAATACAAAAAACAAAACCACCACCTCCACAACAAAAAACAAATGAGAGACAGAGAAAGACAGACAGGAAGACAGACAGACAAAGTCCACTTCCAGGTTTGTGTCTGTTGTCATTGGTACACAGCATGTGGAGACAGAGTCCTGATCTGTGATGATTTATCCCACAAAGCCAGCAGGAGCTTTTGGTGGGTAGTGGACAATCTCAGCCAGCCTATACCTTCTGGCCGAGACCAGACTCATTCAGCTTGCAGCCATCAGTGCACCTTCCTCAGGCTTGACCCCAGCTGGGAGCTGCTAGATAGACCTGGCAGCAGCTCTGAGTTCTGAGCTCAGTCAGCCCCGCTCCTAGCTGGCTCCCAGTGAATCACTCTCTCATGTGGGAGGACTAAGCCCTCAGTACTCACCCCGCTGTTGTTCCTCTCTACTGCTGTGTACCTCCATGGAGGCCTCTGGGGTCACTAGAAGTCACCAGGTTTGAACAACTCCTCTTGTGCAGTGAGTCCTGTTTCAGGGAGAAGGTGAAACCAGCTACTTTCTTCTTCTTCTTCATTGAAGTTTCTCTCTTCATTCTCTCTGTGGGCTTAAATTCACACTTCATATTCTTCCTAGATCCAGGAGACTCATTTTCCTTTTCCTTGTCTTCCTCATGTTGCTATATTCCATCATCTGGATGGTGAGTCTCAGAAAAGCTCTTTCTCTGCTGCTTACTTCTTTGCCATCTTGGTTTTCCTCCTCTGGTGGGTTCATGAACTGTACTTTAGCCATGTAATAGCTGTGGGAATGGGGGTTGACTTGATTCTGAATTTGTGGACAGGGAGCCAGAGATGTGATTATCTTTGGTACCTTATGAACTCTAGACATTAGTAAATGGCATATCAGAGCCATGCTCAGCTTCTTAGCCCCATGGATATTTCACCTGCTCAATAGAGGTATCCTTGACTGAGGGTGTTGAAAGAGCCTCTGCTTAGTCTAAACACTGAGCCATCCTCCTACTTAGTACACGGAGTTGAGGCAAGCTGGGTGCAGGGGATACTTGGAAGGCTGAAGCAGGAGGATAGCAAGTTGTGTCCAACCTGGACAACTTAGTGAAATCATCTCTCAAAAATGAATCAATGAATAAATGAATGTGGATGTAGCTCAGAGGTAGAGAATACCAGGTTCTGATCCCCAGTAACTCTCTCTCTCCTCAAAAAGAAACTTGAAGCAGAAGAAAGCTTTGGATCTGAAAATTTCTTTTTATCTTGAAAGGCTAAATTAATTTAATCTTTGAACCTTGATTTCCAATTAGGAATTTCATCATGATATATTATTTATATGGACCTTGGAGCACCTTATTGTTGCCATTATATTGGGTGACCCTAATGTCATTTCATCTCCTAGTGGAACTTGTGATGACCTCCATCAGACCATATGGATGGGTAGCTCTATCTGCAGTGTAAGTATTACAATCTTTTGGGGTCAAAAACTTATACTTATGCAGCAGCTGGGCCGAGATCTCTGTAACCAGACATAACAAAAAGAACAACTGTTAGCAGAGATTCCCTAATCCTTCCTTAATATAGGCATATCGGAGTGAAGGCTAAACTAAGGTTCCTTTATGAAGCCAAATACCAGGCATCCTAGAACCAAGTTCCTCACAAATGAAGGCCAAATCGGTAGGAAGAATAAGGAATCTGATTACATACAACACAGTTACTTATTGAATAGATGCTTTCCAAAGCTGGAAACTGTTTCTGTATTGCAAAAGTGAAATGATGCACTGAAGGTTGATCATGCTGAGTCAGTGGGGATGGTCCCCAGGGCAAGCAATCCAGTCAGCTTCTTGAACTCATTCCAAAGCCCTCAGTACCAAGGCAAGGGCCCATAAGTCACTTGCTGTTATGGATTAAAAACTGGTGGTCAACTTAACACCAGTGGAATTGAATCACCATGCTGCTGAGAGTATATGTTTCACCTGAAGAAAGTTGCTAGCATAAATAGAGACGTGGAGAAGATGTTAATGCGTTGATGTGTTGAGGCGTTGTGGGTTCTCCTACATGTTGCAGTTTGAGCCGTTGATTCTCCTGGAGAAGCTGTGGTCTTCACATCGAGCATTGCTTCTTGGCTCTGGAGGGGAAGATGTGTGCCACTTGGTCTCCGGGATGAACTCGTCATGTTGGCTTCTTGGCATGTACTTGACTGTGTTTGTCTTTGGAGGCGCTTGGGACCTCCGTGTCACTGAGGAGGCTGTGGTGATTTTCAGAACAGCCCTGGTGTTTGTTGAGAGTGTAAGTTCTCGGCTCCAGCATAGAACCCTCAGCCTATCAGCACAGCTTCTTCACCCTGCTGGCATAGACTCCCTAGTTTCCACTGCTGACCTTTGGGCCTTCCCAGCACAGATCCATAAAAGAGACTAACGTAAGCCCTTCTTGTGACCTCCAGCTGGACTCGTGGGAGGCATTGTCATGAGCTCTGGGTCTTTATCTGGACTCATCTGGGACATTGCTATGGGATTTAGGCCCTTGACTAAATATTCTATGTCTTTAGTGTTGTGGATAGATTTCTTGCATTTTCTTGTGTTAACTCTGGGTGACCATTATAAAACAATATTATAAACTCCATGTCCTGATTCTAATTGTTCTCTGCACAACCCCTGACTACAACACTTGCCAAAGGTCCATTTGGACTTGTCTTCTGACTGGCTTGTCAAATTGGACCAAGGAAGGCCTGTTTCACTTACCATATGTTATGATAATCACTGGAACAAGTTTTACACAAGAGAGAGTTTTCTTTCAAGTTAACCAATTGTTTAGAGATGAGAAAGTCTCAAGAGGATAGAGTTTGGGATAATTTGGGAGATAATTTGAAGTGTAAGGAAATTTGTTTAGAGGTAAGGAAAAGTGAAGTAATCAGTGGTCTGTCTGTATGTATAATTGAACCTCATTGCTCTTCACAGGATACACGTTCAAAAATGGTGGCATTAACATACGATGAAGGTGGAGTTTTGGGCCCTCCTCAGATGTCAAAAGGTCACCCATTGGACAGTTGTGTCATTGACTAATATAGATTCTTAGCTTTGACGGAAATCAGATGTGAGCTTGTTCTTGAGCCTGTTGACAAATGGGACATTATCTATCCTCTTCTGAGCCCTCTAAAGGAGATCTTCATGTTACCAGCTTTTAGTGCCCTCACTCAGCCTGCTCTAGTGAGATAGAACAGAATGTTCATGAGAAGGCAAGAATATGCTATTCAGAAGAGGCTTTATTAGGACTTATGCTGCAGTGTAAGGGGGAGCAGCACATAGACTGTGTCCACTGAGTGGGAAGGTTGCTTTTAAAAGAAAAAAAGCAAGCTTGAGCATGAGCAGGGCCAGACTTTGTTTGACTTTAGGTAGGAAAAGTGGTCCTTGGAGGACTTAAGGATGTCTGCCGAGGGGCAGTCATCCAGAGGCTGCTGGGTAGACTTATCCCAGACAGGGTCACTTATAATCATACTGCAGCCAAAGAAGTATCTCCCAGGGTGACCATGGGGTGCATAATATAGGCTGGCTGGTCGTAAGGCACTTGAGGCAGCCACCAAAGAATACAAAGTACCTCTTGGGGAGCATGAAACCAGTCTCTCCTGTCTTACTTGTGCAGGCCCAAGTAAAGGGCTACTGGTTTGAACTGGTCTGAGCAACCTTCTAATTCCTGAAAAATAACTTAAAATTGTTGAGAAGAGCAAATCACTAAAAGCAAGTAAAGCTAAAGCGTTTATTCATGGTATTCTTCAGTTTCACTAACGCCTCACTTTTTTTTTTTTTTTTCCTCAGCCTTTGTCCTGCCACTGGAGGGCCATAGATTGTGTTGTGAGCTGGGTAAACCAGTGACTTCTGGGGGCCTATTTCTTCATCTTGAAACTGAACATTAAGGATGTTTCTATTCACTACAGGGAGTGTTCATTACAAGTAGTTTGGTAATCTACAATAGAGTCTGGGGGCAGCTACCCCCATCCTCTAGCCTATCCATTGTGTAATGTGTAACCAATGGCTGACAAAAATAGCCCAAGGAAATAATGATTTTTAAGCTTGACCACTGCAGAGTTGACAAGGCCATTGGATCAGACATCTGGCCCACTGACTGTCAAAGGGTACCCACCAGTCTGGGAACACTCATCAAAGACCTCTACACTAGCTTTGCGGCAACAAGGGTTTTGTAACAAGAGCCCCCTATCATCTCTTTGAGCGGTCTTTTCAAATAAAGTCACTTTCCTGGCCTCCATTTCTTGTCTTTCGGATTACTATGTCGTGGGGGCGAACAGCCACGACCTTCATTCTGGTAACAATCGATGTATTTCTGAGCTTGAGGAACCATCAATCTAAGTCACTACCTCAAGTAAGGTTTACAAATCCTTCTGAGGCGCAGGGGGCACAGAGACACAGGCGTGCGTTCAGGAGGGTCAGCCGAGGACTACGCTTGTGCTTTGAAGGCTCTGGTGCGACTGGGTCCACAGGTCCCAGAAAGGAGCTGTGCACTGGAACGGTCACGTTACCAGGTAGAAGGAGACACTGGAGCAAACGCCAGCTCGCAGCCTCCCAAGCGGCGAAAGCGCGCCACCCGGTTCCGGGTTTAGTGTCGAATCAGCCGACCGGGACGGCGCCGCGGCCGGGTGGGGAAAGTGCGGCTGCGCGCGCACCGCGGCATTTACGCGGCGATTTCATCATGCTGGGGCCGGGCTCCGCGCGCCGCTTCCGCCGTCCCCTCCCTCCGGACCGCCCTGGGCCGCCGGCTCATGCCCTCTCTGTGCCCGGCGCTGCTTAGGGCCACCCGCACCGCGCTGCTGCTGCTGTCGCTGCCTCCCCGGCTCCCGGCCCGATCCTCTCTCGCGCTCCGCCGGCCCCTCAGCGCGCCCGCCCGCGCTCCTACCTCCGTCCCAGCCGCCGCCTCTCGGAGCAGCATGGACGGCGACGGGGCAGAGGAGGTGCTGGCACCTCTCAGGCTCGCCGTGCGCCAGCAGGTACCGGCGCCTCGCGTCTAACGCCCGCCCGCCTTCGCTCCGCGGCTGCCCTGCTCGTCCTCCCCGGCATCCCGCTTCCTTCATCCCCTGCTTTGACCTAAGTCCTCTGGTTGGCCACCTTCCATCGGCAGACCCGCGTCCTCTGGGGTTTGATGATGACTCCCCTTGTCCGGGCGGGACAGCGTGCCCTCCCAATCTGTCCCTTCCCGATCCTCAGTTCCCGGTCGCGTTCCGGGGCTGGGATGTGCCCTCGTGTCCTCACTGAATAACCTTAACTTGGGTTTCCCAGGCTCTGCTGTGCTCTTTGTGCACCCTGGGTGGTCACGTTCTCAATTCTGACCCAGGTTACTGATGAGCCGAACCAGCCGGTTCTGTTGTCTGAAGGTCAGAGGCTTTCATCTTCAGGATGCTTTGGATGATGTTTGCTCGTTTTCATCTTTCCTTCAGTGCTTTGTTAACCGCATGGAGGAAAAGAAGTTGAAACGTGGGTTTGGGAAGGTGTCGAACTTTTTTTTTTCTAATAAGGATGTGAAGTCATTATCCTTTGCTTCTGTCATCTTTTCTGGCTTCTTAAAAGGCCATCTGGAACGAGTGAGCTTGCAGTTCGTAAACCTGGCAAACTATAAATGTGCTGAGTTACTCGGTGAAGTCATCCTGATTATGGATGGAACGTTTTGAAGTTGGATTTTGCGGAAGGGAGAGGTTTCCTGATGATTTTCTATGTGCCTCCTTTTCTAAGAGCTCAGCATGCAGATCCCATTGGAGAGAGAACAAGGAAAGTATTTCAGGTGATTCTCACATCCAGTGAGGTAGCGCCAGAAACCCTAACCCGGGGAATCCAGGACCGACGTGTAGTGAACACCAAACGGGTTTCTCCTGCACTGGCGCCTGATGCAATCATTTACCCTAGCTATGGAGGGTGGAACCCTGTCTCGGAAATAATTCATTGGAGCATAACTGCCGCAAATTCTGTAAATACTGTCACTTTGAAACCTCAGCGTCCCTTTAGTTTGAGCCTGGTTTGATAGTACTGTCTTTAAAAATTTCATCTTAATTCTTTTCTTCTTTTTTTGAACATCTAAGCACTATGTTTATTCTCTTTCTCCCTCCACTCCCTGAATTAAATTAGGTGTGGTTTCTTTAACTGTTGATTTTTTTTTTTTTTGATATATTTCCTTGGAAGGGAGAATACTTCTAATTTGGAAAAAAAAAAAAAAAAAAAAGCAACCCAAACCCCTCCCTCTGCCACGTTAGCCTGGAACTGCAGTGCAAATTGTCCGTCCCCGGTAGTAAGACTGAATCCAGTTAACTGCAGTAAATGCGGGTTATAGAACAGTTTTTTCATGCTGCTCCTATCCAGTGTATTGATGTGTATATTTTGTGTATTGTTTATGTTGGCTTGATTGTCAGTTTTGTACTTTTAAAGATATTTTCCTCAATATATGAGTTAATTTTTGTACTTTAGTTTGGGTTCTTTTATAATTTTTCAGGGCCATACATTTACCATTTAATTGCCTGGAATGTTGAATCATAGTGAAGCTGGTGTCATCCAGAAGGAATTTAAAGCTTATCTATCTAAACTCCTTTGTTTAGATAAGAGAAATGAGACAGTCCCCTCTGTCCACTTTACATTTTTCCATTGTGAACTTCTTGTGCAGTTGAGACCTCTCTGAAGGAATTTTTAGGCGATTAACAACTGTTTTCTAGCTCATGGCATGCATTTCATGTAAGTTTGCTGATCAGGAAATTGAATAAATTGAACCTGTCACTTAAAACAAAAAACAAAACCAACTGATAACATTTGTGCCCCCAAATAAAATTCAAGCTTTTGGGAGGGAAATTGTAGAATTTTGAAAAACTGTCATTGGTTGACTTTCAGATTTACAGCTTCACAGTAAAAACTTAAGAGAGTGTGGAGATTTACAAAATCTGGGATGTGTATATTAAGTAGGTTACTGTTTGGGAGAGGTGCCTAACTCATCTTACCAATTTTCCAAATGAGTAATACGTGATATTAAGAGATGAGGCTTTGTAAAAAATCCATTTAAAGACCAAGATACATCCGTGAGTTTAATGTAGTAGTATAAAAAGTTCAGCACTACGATTTCTGAGTTAGATTGTAACGATGATTTGTTGGAGCTTTGCTGTAGGGTCAAAGAATATTCACAGTTACCTAAAAAGGCCCCTTTTCCATCCGTGCATGATTTTCTTGATGAACTTTATCCAGAATTGCAAGAGAAGCATCTAGGTGTCTTCTGTTAAGTTACAGGTTACTTTGCAAAGTTGGAAAAGATTTTTTTCACAATTTTTTATTTTGAAAAAGATACTTTCCTTAAATTTTATTTTTATGCTGCATGGCATATTGAGGTTTTATTATTTTAAATGAATTGGTACATTTTAAAATTGTACGTGTGTGTGATACTGGGAATTATATTGAGCTATGTATCATCTCCAGCCCCTTTTAAAACTGTTTTTGTTTTGTTTTGTTTTTGAGACAGGATCTTACTCAGTTAAGTTGCTCAGACTGATCTCAAGTTTGCAGAATTTACCATCCTCCTGCCTGATTTTCCCAGAGTGCTGGGATTATGAGTTTGGGTTGCCATGCCAGGCTTTGCATCCTGATAGACCCATTATAGGTTGAAAATGTGTTTGGTACACTTAACCTACCAAAGAATATCCATCCTTAGCAACACAGTATGCTGTCCCTGTGCACACTGCCACTGTGGAGTGTATCTGTTTACCTGAGGGATCGTGTGGCTGACCTGGAATTGCTGCTCACTGTTGCCTAGCATCATGAGAAGGGCTCTGGCCTGGGAGGAGATAGGAGCTCAACAGTTAAAGTAGTTTCTTCTGAATGTATCAGCATCATACAGTCAGAAACTTGTGAGTTGAATGATGATTAAGCTGAGAACTGGCTCTACTCACATAAACAAAACTAACTGTCAATAACTCACATAAACAAAAGCTTTGAGGGTCCTCAGCGATTTTTAATAGTAAAATGGGGTCTTGAGACCACAAAGTTTTAGAACTGCTGTTTAGAGGAACTTAAGTATCTGATTTATATAAAGATAGGTTTGGGCTACTGTCTGGGACAGTCCCCCAGAACCTGCCCTTCCCCCGACCTGTGGTTTCCTTTACAGCCCAGGTTTCTCCCTGTATCTGCTTTCTCATTTTCCATTCATTTTTTTCTGTCCTTGCACTCTGCCTTTAGCCTTCATTACTGTGTTACATGGCCTGTACCCTAGAAAGTACTTTTCAGTGATCATCACATTTTATCTACCTTTAGCATTGAACTGTTGACCTGAGTTGCTTTTCTTTCCTTTTGGCTTTGTCTAAACATTACATGAGATTAAGTGGTTGAGGAAATATGTCTTACTGTTTCTAGGTACAAGGAGAACCTGTGGCAGTAACTTTTTACCTGATCTGGAGGTTCAGACAGAAAATACTGTAGAGATGGGTGAGGTGTTTCAGTGTCAGTGTCTGATCTGAAGACACAATTCTAAATTGGTTTAGGTGGGTGGAGTTTGGTAATGTAACTATTGTAGAGAAACAGAACCAAGAAGGATTAAAAAGAAGTTCTGAAGAGGCACTTAATAATTGTCAGGACAGGGAAAGTTCTCAAGAGTTGCTATATGGGCTTTCTTTATACCTCTGCGCTTTTTTTTTGCACAATCCTGCCTTTGTGTGTGTGTGTGTGTGTGTGTGTGTGTGTGAATGATCAATACTGGTACAATATTGTCTACTAATTCTGAATGCAGGTTCTTAACTTACATTTCCAGAGTTTACATCCTGTCCTTACTGTCATTACCTGGTAACCTAAGGCAAATGACTTAACCTTTCAGTAGCCAAACTCCTTCATCTACACAATGGAAATGGAGTTTTAGTAAAATGGAAGTTTGTGTAAGGTGTTGACAGTGTTGCCTGCAGATTGTGTTAACTTCTTGGTAAGAATGTTATGTATTATTCTGAACTGATTGTTGCTAATTGGAAAGCTTTTTTCTTTCACAGTACTGGGAAATCCAACCCAGGAGCTTGTACTGCTAGGCAAGGGCTCTATTGAGTTAAATCCCCAGCCCTTTATTTTTTATTTTGAGAGAGTCGCATTAAGTTGCCTCGGACAACTTGAATTTGTGACCTCTTGTCTCATTTTCTTGATTAGTCGGAATTACCAAAGTGCACCACTGCTGCTGGCTCTTGGAATGCTGGTTCTGTCAAACTATTGCTGGCATGGAGCTCACCTAGTTTCTTAGGATTGTCAGTTTGATAACATTTTGAGCCTGTGTAAGAGAATTTGTGTCTTCTGAATTTGGTAAGATGATAGAAAGTTTTAAAAATGATTTCTTGGAGAAGTCTTTAAATGATGATACACTATCTAAATCAATAATATAGAAATAGATGTGTGGAAAACATACTATGTTTCAGCATTTCAATTTTTTTTTTTTACTGGTAATTGAGGGGACAGTAAAACTTGAATCTTAGTAGTAGTGAGAAGATTTAGCATGAGGAGCTTTGGATTTTTCTCTGCTTTTTTCTGAACTAAGAATGCCGTGCTAAAGCTCCTTAATCTCAAAGGGAAAATGAAAATTTTATGAAACATTTAGAGATTCAAGATGAATTTATAATCCTAACAAGAATCTTCTAGACATATGTATAAAGTCAAACATTTTACAAAGATGAGGAAATGGGATTTTGTGGCCAACTGATTGCACCATATATGTGAAGGATCCTTGAGGGAGATCCTTTTGGGATAGTTTTCTCATATCTAATTATCTATTTTCCTTTGTACACGGGCTGTTAGCTCTAATACAAGAAAATTTTTTAAAAAGTTTTTTGAGACAGAGTCTTGTTGTTTGTAGTCCAGGTTGGCTTTGAATTCACCATGTAGCCCAGGCTGGCCTCGAACTCTGTCAGAGATCTTGCGTCACCCTCCAGAGTGCTGGAATTGCAGGTCTGCAGCCACCATACGCAGCTGTAACATACAGCTTAATGGCGGGAATTTATCCAGCAGCTAAGCATCCAGTTGATGCTTCTTAAGAGTAATCTAGAGGTTTGATATTTCACATCATTTTCATTTAGTGGGCATACAAAAATGCCCAAAATGCAGTTGAGTGGTGATAAAAAATGAACAATAATTAGAAATAGAAATCCTGAATTACTTTTGTTCTTTGTTTCGGTCACCTCCAATTCTTCTAAGAACTGGACCTATATAAATTTAATTGTTCCATTAGTTAGGAGAAATACAACTATTTTCTTTCTTTATGGGCACTTCAGAGATGGTGAAGTCCATGTTGGAATCCTTGTTCTCACACCACTTCTTGTGATAGCTAGCCTGTGTTTGAATGTATGTGCCTAATTCTGGAAACAAGAAGTTATGCAGAGCAATGAATTTTAGATTCTTCGTGCTGGTTTACTTATGGCCTTGCTTGCCAGTGCCTTCTGAGAGCTCCGGGAGAAAATGGATGGAGCTGAGGGAGTGCTCATGCTTGGCATGTGGAGAGGGGTGTGATGACACTCAAGAGAAGGACTTCTTCCTGACAGTCAGAAGGAGTTCTGTTACTTTTCCCAACAAAGGCTCTTTTGAGCAGGCCTCTTATTCCCAGCCAACAGCTCTGTCAGGGAACACCTGTGAGATAGAAGATAGCTTTTCTGACAACTAGAGAATGGGAAGGAACTACTAAACCAATAGATATTACTGAATACTGAGGACTTGCTGCAGTGTTAGATTAAGGGTGTGATATCAGTCAGCGAGCTTAGACCAGCAGCGTTGCCATTGATGATATGTGTTGTTTGTTCAAATAATGAAAAGCTTTTCCCTTGAAGAATAATCACTTGTTTGTAAAATTCTGAACAAACTAGCTTTAGTTTTCTTTTAAAATCATGTGCATCTCTGAAAATTCCGTATGATGAAACGGTTAAAAATACTTCTGATTACATGTAAGCTTTAGGGTTTGGAAAATGTAGCCCCCACCTTAACACTCTTGATCCAGACATTCTGTTGAATAGGGAGACTACCATTGAATGAAGGAAGTAGGTGGGAGCGTGAAAGTTGACAACAGCCAGGGGCAAAGGTGCGAGAACCTTCAAAGGAAGTAAAGGTCTTAGCAGGAGGGAAGATGAAGAGAGGTGAATAAGGAGAGTGTCTGTCCCATTGCCAGCCCTTGAAGGACAAGGGAGAGATCAGCCTCTACTCCACAGCTTCAAGAGGAACAAAATGTCCTTACGGAGCAGTTATCAGGTAGAGTAGTTAGCAGTGTCATGAATGGTATAACAGAATGTCATCCAATGCAAGGGAGCCCTTGGAGGTGAGAGGATGATCATTAAAGGCACTGGGTAGGAAAAGCCACCAAATTAGGGATGCTTCATGTTTGTAAAATAAGGCTTACAAGATATGAGGCAAAAACATGAATTGGGCAATTTGGAGCCAGGTCTGATGTTGATATAGATACCTTTGGACTGGACTACTCTGTTGAAACAACCTAGATTGGGTATGGATTTTGTTTTGTGTGTTTAGATTTTCTTGTGCTTCCTACATGGGGAGTTCATGTCTGAGGAATTACAGGAAATTTTATAGTCATTATCTTTTCAAATATTCCCTCTTACGGTTTTTATTCATTCTTCTACATTCTGGTTGGGTAAATCTTACTCTTTCCTGTCTCTTTATCTTATATTTCTACTCTTTCTGAACTGTGCTGGTTAATTTCTGTTGGTCTTTTCCTCAGTCACTAGTTCTCTCTTCAGTTGTGTCTGATCTGCTCTAGAACCTGTTCATAAGTTTTTTTAAAAAAGTTTTTATTTAGTGATTCATTTCCATATGATATATGTGGTTGTTTTTACAAAATGCCTCTTCTATCTTCCCCTTGTCTCGGCCCACCCCTGCTCCTAAAATTCACTGTTTGAGCACAGTAATTTGTTAACTCATCTATATGTTTATCTGAATAGTAAGTGCTAAAGGTAGAAACCTTCAGTTATTTATAGTGACTTCTCACATGATAAACACTTGAATTGTATTATTCTTAAGTGGGTACTTTTTTAGAGCCACACTTAAAAATACATTCCTCAGGCAGGCGGAGTGGCACACCCCTGTGGCCTGCTACTTAGAAGGCTGAGGCAGGGGAATCACTTGAGCCTAGGAGTTCTGGACCAGCTTAAGCAGGGAAGTGAGATCCCATCTCAACCCAGCCCCACTTAGTCCCCCCATGTATTGCTAACATTTCTTGACTTCTGAAACCAGTCCTGAATGTATATTCTCTTTGTTGGCTAGGGAGATCTTGTGCGAAAGCTGAAAGAAGATAAAGCACCTCAAGTAGATGTAGACAGAGCAGTCGCTGAGCTCAAAGCCCGGAAGAGAGTTCTGGAAGCAAAGGTGAGCACTGGGATGGTGAAATGGGATGTAGAAGTAGGTACAGAATTGTTCTTTATTTAAAATTTCTTTGAGAGATTTAGAAAAGTTTCTGAAAAAGTGTCATTTGATTTATCTGTTTTGCTAAGAATGCCATTTCCAGAAAAGAAAGAAAGAAAAAAAAAAGCAAGAATCAAGATGTATCATGTACAAGTACAAATTCCATATAATGAGTGTTATCATTATGTATATCTAAAATGTACCAATTAAATTTAAAAAACAGAATGATTTCTCCTCGTTGTTACCTTGCAGCCTTCTTGACCCATGACTTCCTTCGACCTCACTTCTGCCACATCTTAGATGTAATATATCTTATGAATTTCCTGGGAGGAAATACTTTGTGAATTCTTCTGTACCTAGAAATAATGATTTTGTTGTTTTTATCTGTCTGCTAACTCATCAAATTTAAGGGAAATCATCATTTTACTACAGTGATCCACTAAAAATTCAGATATTGCTTATGTTGCTTATTACTATCTGTATCTAAATAAGCTTAGTCTTACAATTTTAGAAATTACTATATACTTTCCTAAATAATTAAATAGAGATATGTTTTCTGCCTCTCAAAGAATGGAAAACTGAGGCTTTCACTTTTAACTTTTTTCTGCTTCTCAAAATCTTGTCTGATAAATTTTGTATTGAATTTTGCTGAGTAACAAACTAAACTCAGATGTATAAGTTTAGAGTCCCACTCACTTCTCCACTTATACATTTTTTATTTACTCTTCTACAGGAGCTAGCATTACAGCCCAAAGATGACATTGTAGACAGATCAAAAATGGAAGATACCTTGAAGAGGAGGTTTTTCTATGATCAAGCTTTTGCTATTTATGGAGGTAGGGGATTGGTGAAAAGATAGTTGTGTTGTTAGTGGCTTTAGATGGAGAACATGGCTTGCCACTTGGTATCTAATTGTATCAGGTATGCAGAGGGTTGATATTTTGCTTTTGTTAGTTTATAGTTACCATTTGGTGTGATACTTCTTATTTTTGTCAAACTTGTTTATTCTTGAAGATTCCTTTTTTTTTTTCATTAAGATGTAGAGAACTATTGGGGACCCAGCTAATAAGCATGTGATATGTTCATATAATTACACGATTATGCACTCTTAAAATGTATTGGGAACTTGGGAGCAGTAGAGGACCATGTGGTGCTGGCTGGTTCTGTTATGCCCTTTACAGAAGGGTGGTGGTAAAGCAGAGTCCTTGGATTATTCTTTATGGGCATCTGTCACAAGAAAACACTCTCAATGGGTGAGTTGCTGAACCAGCTTTCTAACTGCTACAGGTGAATATAATTCATTGATTAAAATGTAGAGTGATGTATTTCATACTCAAGAGATCATTTCAACAGATTATTTTAGTACTTTGCCAGTGAGACTTGGTTTTGGTTTGGGTAAGGAAATCTCTAAATGTTAGTAGCTTCTTAAAATTTAAATAATGGCTGAATTGCCCAAGAATAATGTAGAGGACTAAGGGCTGAAATTTTAGATCATTGCTATCAGTTTTTATGACAAATGATTTTCTTTTTTCTTTGTCAGAAAACGAGCTTACTTTTTCATTCTTTTTCCTGGGTGAAAGCATATGGGGAATTTTTAGTGTCTTTAATTTGAGGTTAATCCTACAGAAATCCTAATGAAGTAAGAGCTTTTAAAATTTTACTGTCAGAAGGGGTTTGACTTGTGGACTTGAAAGACCTTTTCAGGGAGTCTGTAAAGTCTTAGAGGAATCAGTTTCTTGTATCTTGCTGTCATTTATTCAGTGTGACAAGCAAAGTACACTTTGCCTCTTGTGTTTATAGGTGTCAGTGGTTTGTATGACTTTGGGCCAGTTGGATGTGCTTTGAAGAACAACATTATTCAGACCTGGAGGCAGCACTTTATTCAGGAGGAGCAGATCCTGGAGATTGACTGCACCATGCTCACCCCTGAGCCTGTTTTGAAGTAAGACCCACCTTGGAGGTGGAAGGTCTTTATTATACATATTTAACTAACTTTCTGATGACAGAAGCTACCGGTGTTCAGAAAATCTGGAAAATACAAAAAAACAAGGAAAATATATACTTATGATTCACAGGTAGCCTTTTAAACTTGTTTATGCTTCTACTCTTTTTTTCCCCATATGTTTTTGTATCTTTGAATTGTTACCGCACTTTTTTTTTTCATTTAATGTAAGTGAACATTTACTCATGCTATTAAATATTCATTTAAGCATTTTTAGTGACAACATAGTGTTTTGTTTATGGATATGCCATCATTTAGTTAATACTATATTGTAGTCATCTAAGGTACTTTGAATTTTGATTGGATTGAGTATCCTTATTTGTAGGTTTTTGAGTGTATCCCTGATTATTCCTCAGTCTGAGCTCTCATAAGTTCTGGCTAAAGGTATATATATATTCAGTACTTTATTATTTCATTGAAATTTCAGTCTGGAACTTAAAGATTATTTCTAATAACTGACAGAAGAATTCTTACCATTTTGTAGCATCATTATTCATTTAATATTGCTTAGTAAAGAGATAATTTTTATTACTAGTACCTGTTAAGTTCTTCTGACACTTTTAGCCGATTAAGAGGAGAGAAATTCCTGGTGATGAGTCTATGAGCTAAGGACTACTTGCTCTTCTAGGTACTTATTAGACTACTAAGAACTGTGTAGAGATATAGCAGTTTTGTTACAGGTTTCAGTGGTAGAAAACACCCTAAGTCTATCCTGAGCCATCATGAATTCTTGGCCAAATTCCTGATGATTTTGGCTTTTATTAGGTCATGAATAATAATGGCATAGGCATGAATTAATTGATCCTAAAATGCAGTACAACTTTATGATAGTTTGTGAAAAGGTATGGTTAACATCTTTCTTCCCATAGGAACTTGGGAGAGGATAAGAATAGATTTGAGGAAGAATTTTCTCTGGCACATATTGCTGTTTTCTCATAAACATATCATTTTTATACATTATGGGAATTTCCACATTTGAGATCCACAGATATAAACTGTGTATATAAGGAGGGGAGTTGCCTTATAAGAATACAGTGGTACCTTGATTCATTAACTTAATTTATTCTATGATTTCTCGTTCGTGTTTCTGTGGGAAAGATGGCTGTGATCGTGTTGGTCACTTGATGCACAGTTTACAAACAAAAACAAAATTTTGCCAAATGCTTCTGTTTACAAATCAGATTTTTTGCAAACAAGCACTCATGGACAGAGGTACCACTGTATCTACGTGTTGATTTGTATAAGAATGACAGATTGCCTTGGCATTTGTTAACTTAGGACCTCTGGCCATGTAGACAAATTTGCTGACTTCATGGTGAAAGATGTAAAAAATGGAGAGTGTTTTCGTGCTGACCATCTATTAAAAGGTATGATTCTTCATCTCCTTCAAGTAGAATTGATCTAAAATGGGATTTAAAATAAACTTTTCTCAAACAATTTCCTTTTTTTTGTGAAAATGAAGAATAAAGTACACAGATCTTAAGCATACAGATCAAACCCCTTGTTTTAAAAACTTATATGCAGATTTTTAATAAAATACAGAAAATTTTTTAAATTAGTGAATAAATCAAAATAGTGCTGTAACTGTCCCTATAAAATCAATTGCAGGATTCGCATAAATTAAGAACATAAACCTTACATTTATTTTTTAATTGCCCAACATTGAAACTCAGAAGTTACTTTTCCCATTGAATGACAATGACACATATCAATGCTGTTCTTGTAGCTCATTTACAGAAATTGATGTCTGATAAGAAGTGCTCTGCTGAGAAGAAATCAGAGATGGAAAGTGTCCTGGCCCAGGTGAGGACTTTAGAGATGCTCTCAGAGGGACAGGGTAGAGGTTGTCTTTCTGCATGTGGTAACTGTTGATCCTGGCCATCATGGTAAAGAAGTAGAGTTTACTTCTGTCTCTCATACCATAGAGTCTCCTTTTTCTTGATTTTGGTGACTAGCCCTTGATTTCAGGCCAAACTGTCACCTCAGTGTAAAGCATTCAGTTATCTGTCCTTGGAAATCACTTTTCTGGTTTTAATAGCCAAAACCAGAGAAGTCACTGCCATTGAACAGTGTTCTGTGTTGATGTGGATGGAGCTTTTGGGGCCAATGGCTTTGTGGATATCCCCTCATCAACCTCTATTTGGTTGGACTATGTCTGATTTTATGCTGTTATTCTTAAAGCATACTTTTCTGCCTTTGCTTTTTCTAGTTTACCTGTAATCCTAAAATTTTACAAATTGTACTTAATTCGACAAATATAAGAATAGCAAAATGAAGATAATTTATTCTGTGTTTTTCCCAAGTGTAAGCATACCTTCTGTATCGATAGTTCTTAATCTTTTTTATGGGGAGGTGGGTCACAGACTAAGAATTTGGGGAGGGGGCTGTGGATGTAGCTCAGTGGTAGAGCACTTGCCTAACATGTGCAGGGCCCTGGGTTCCATCCCCAGCACTGAAAAACAACAACAACAACAACAACAACAAAAATTATAGTGGAAACTGCACATCCTCTTCCTAGGGCCATACATGTCTGTAATAATACATGTTACTGGTTTCTCACCTCATCAGTGAAGTGTTCCATTTACACAAAATGTGTTTCTCCAATACCATGTTTGATCATGAAGTCCACTGAGGCTCATTTCTTAAATTGTGTTGTGTTTTCTTTACATTGATATATCTGAAGCTGAATATAGGGCTTCTAACATTTTGCTTTTTTTTCTTGGGGAATTACTGGATACTTTTCCAGTGTTGGTCTAATTGTTTTTAAACATGCTAGTTTTTCTCTGTGATAATCTAGGTTTCCAACATGAGCTGAGAAATTCTTTTCTTCATTTTAATTGGAGTCTTAATCTGACTGTTGAATAATCATCTGCCAGTTTATTCTGGTTCTCGTGAAGTATGTGAAGGAGTGATTAGAAAATCACTCCTTGTGTTTTGATGCTTTTACAGCCACATATTTCTTTTATTTCCTTTTTCCAAAGGCTTGAGTTATACTAGAAATAAGTAAAAGATGCCTTTAATTACCCATAAGTTCTTCCTTTTCTTGTTCAGAATTTCAAGCTTTCTAAAGTTTTGTGTGTATGTCTTTGACCTTATATAAAAGGTTTCTTTCATGATTAAGTAAATTGTTGGAATTCAGAACTACTTGTTGAGTCATAATTTATAGTTTGAGTACTGGCTTTCTGTGTTATTTTCTAGGGCAGCGTATATGTATGTGTGTGCACAGCTGTCAGTATAATCCTCAGTGACAAGTAAGGGGCCTATGGGAACTGGTGCAGTATTTGGAAATGACAGCAATAGACTCAACTAAAGTCCATCTGTTGTCTGAGCACATAAGGGTGCTTGCTGGAGGGATAATTTTGCTTCTGATATGTGGATTTAATAGCTCAGGATTAATTCTGTCATTTCTTTTCTTGGCTTTGGCCAGCGCATCTCTGAATGTACTACTATGAAACCTTACTTTTAAACTTTCTAAAATGAAAACATTAAAACATAAAATATAACAAACACATGTACTCATTACCTCTTCTTCAATGTTATCAAATCTTTTCAAATTTTTTGCATCTTTCCTGACTTCTCCCTAATTTTTTGCAGGTTTTAGACATTTTATTACATCTGTAAATATTTCATTATATATGGATGTATGCATATATTTATATATATGTTTCTATTTAAAAGATAATTCTTTTAAAGAAAACATGATCCTTATGCCTTGGGAACTGTTATTAATTTTAACATCATCATGTATTTATCACTGTTCATGTTCTAGCTGATTGTGTTGTGATAGTGGTATTAAAATTTTTATCTGTTTCTATATTAAATTTAGAGGCTTGACCAAGTATTTTTAACAAGAAGTAAGCAGTTTTATGTGCTTCTCTATGTGATGACCATTGTCTAGATCCATTAATTGGTTGGAGTCCAAAACGATTTTATTATTCTTTTATTGCTTTGAAAACAGAAAATGGGAAAACTTCCCCTTATCTACTTTTGTGTTTGTCTGAGACATTGTTTGTGAAGAAAAGTGAGAATATGTGTCCTTGATCCACTCTGCCCAAATCTAGTTGCAGCTAGTTTGTGGATTGCCTAGCATCTTTCAGAAATGCATAGTAAGATCTTGCCTGCCTTACCCTCTGTTCTTCCCTTCTTTGTTATAAACTTACAGATTAAAACATTTGATCTTTTTCAGTTAGCTTCAGTTATTGCCTTATTGATGGTTAAATTGTCCAATCTTTGACGCTCAGTTTTCTGCTGAGTCCTCTCAGTGGAACACTAGAGATCTTTCATGACTTCCTTACTTTTTGTCGTGACAAAATAAGTACAGGCTCAACTTGTGTATTTCCTGTTTCAGACATGCAATAAGCCATTCTTCCAAAGAGCCTTGGTCCTTATCAGTGGACATTGGTTTAGAACTTTTCAGTGGACTGGGCTAGGGAATTGGTATTTTCTGAAAGTATAATCATTATGAGTTACTAATACTACAATTGTACTTAAAGTTTATGGTATTTTTACTTTATTAATCTTAAATCTTCATGAACTCATACCAAAAATTCCAGTTTCCTGCAGTATCAACACCATAATTGTATCAGAGTAACAATCCTAATACCATCAACAATATGAATATTAACAATAATTTAAACAATCTTTTTGCTCTTTGTTTTCCCAAAGGATATTCCAGCATATACAGTGATACATGATTTAATTTGAAATCACTTGTAATCTTTCTGTAGTTAGATATTTGCATGCATTTTATTTTACTTTCAGTTTTTAGGTTTTCATTTTTAAAATTTATTTTATAATTGTGTCAAATTTTCATAGCTCCACAATTAATAAAGCAAGGTATATTTAAGTAGAACTAATGTCTGTTCCGGTTTCCTCCAATTCCATTAAGTAAGCAGTTTGTGTATATTTATATATTTGCTGCCTTTTTAGGTACACGATAGAATTTTATACAGTTTTCTCTACCATGGTGTTTTTTCAATAACAAAATATTGCTAAGGGGTCTTTATAGCAGCATATAGCGCTATTCTTTATTCTACCATATAGCTCCATAATTCCTCATTGTATTCCTATAATTTATATCAACAGTTTATCATTGATGGAAATCTGTGTTATTTCCCATCTTTACCTTTTCAGAGAGTGCTTCTTGAATAACCTTGTGGTTATGTCTTTCATGTTTTTGCTGTTTTAATATTTGGAATAGGTTTTTGGAAATAAGATTCCTGGGTCAAAAATGCAAATGTAATTTTATTACCAGATTCCTCTGCACAGAGATTTTGATTACTCTCTGTATCCTCAGAATCTTTTACTTCCCTTTTCATTTCTTTTATTGAAAAGCATTATATTTCTCAAATTACCTGAGAAACAGATGTTCTTCTATAGAGAACTTTTCCCAGATCTCATTGAGATTTAGGAAGTTTGTAATTCCATGGAAAAGTTATTAGAATTCTAGCAAGTTAAGTCCAGTCTACCGTTTTCAGTGCAACCCATGGTGAGGATAAAGACACTAAGGCTTATCTATAGTAGTGTGTAACCAAGGGGCTTCTAGGTCCAGCTAGGGTGATGGTTAAATGGAACAAAAGGCTTCTACCCAGGGCTAAACCTGGGTTTTATTCATTAGTGAAGAAAGGAGTGACCTGAAGATGGTGACTGTAAGAAGCAGGAAGTATGAGGTGCTGGGAGCAGGGCTAGGTAAGAGGCCTAAAATCATCTCTGCAATATGCAGAAAGAAGGGTATGCAGGAGTAATCTGCATAACACAGTTTGAGGGGGGATCTAATATTTTGGGGTTGGTACCTTAACTCTGATGTGTATAATCTTTTATGTACTGGGAGTCATAGTCTCTTTATCTTGAGGCTCAGTCCCAGCTGACAGTGTGGAGCATGGCTTTTCCTCCTGCCTGGCTTACCTATGTTTTTGGGGAGCTACAGGGGCGGAATAACACTGTCACCTTGCTTTAGGGACTACATATCAGCAACTCAGCTAGACCAATTTGCATTGCTTAAAGTCAACTGAAGGGATAAGGAAAAGTCCTAGCCAGCTCTGTACATATCAATACATGGAAACAGGGCCAGGTTTAGCCAAAAATGGAGATAATTGCTCTTATTTCAAGGAGAGTCATCCACAGGTGGTCCTCCACAGTTTGTCCTTTGTTTTGAAGAATCTGGTGCAGGGTTAGTTGTGACTGTGTGGCCTCTAGTTGTCTCTGGGTTGTGAATCCTCTGTGACACACTATAATGGGAAGAATTATAAATAGAGAATGAGCATTCTAATTCCAATATAAAACCAAAGTGAACCTTTAGATATGCAAATGAATTCATAGCATCAGCAAACTTATCCCAGTCTTTAATTTGGGCATTGAATGTGACTGGCTGTTGTGACATGGACAGCACTTTTCTTTGAAGAGTGTCTATATCCTCAGTAATACTTTAATGAGTTGTTCCCTGTACATGTTTTTGATTATTCCCCAAGGATATAGGTTTTTATTATATGGTAAAGGAGTGATACAAAAGTGAGTCATGTTATAGTGACATCTTAACCCTTGTTGCAATTGGGAACTTTCAGTTTGAGCTCCTGTTCAAGGGGTAGAGGTCTTTAAGATGCTTATTTGGGTTTGCAGTTTTATATCAGTTTCTAACTGAATTTTGCAGCTCTCACCAGTAGTTCTTGTCTGATTGTCTACAAAGTGAGCAGACTGTACTGAGTGAGTTAATGCTGTAGAGCCAGTAGCTGCACTAGCTATCAAAAGGACTATGGAGGTTAGCCCCGCTGTAATTAACCCAATCACCCTCTTGGTCCGACTGCTGAATCTCTTTAATTAAGGCCTCTATGAAAAGAGAAGTAGGCAAATGATACCAAGGCTCTGTCAGATTGACCAGAAGCCAAACCCTGAGCATTCTGCTCATGATCACTACTATAGAGTCAGTGGAAAGATGTTTAGGCATGATGCAATGGGTTAGATAACAATTAGTACATGAGAACGTATTTTGTTGCTACTCTGTCTACCCTGTTAACAGTACATGAGGATCATAAACACATATGTTTACTTTTATATACCTGTGACCCATAATACTACTTTGACTTTTCCCCCATTTACTGGTCACAGATGCCCAGTCTGCAGCCACCCAGCATGAGAAGATAGGGTTAATTCCCATAAAGTATGCTGTATGGGTTCAGTTTTTTGTCATTGATAATGAATCTAGGGACAGGAGGATTGAGACCTCTACCTGACCATGTAACATTGGACAAGGGCTCTGAGGTCAGGGTACAGTCTGGAGAACCTGCAAAGGAAATCTCTTGCCAATCTTGTTCTTTGCTCAGAAAAATCCTCTGGGTGACCAGTCTACCAATGTATGGTCCATCTGCAGTGTATATCCCTGTAAGTTTACCAAAGGCCCAAATCACTTTCCTAAAATGAGAGGTGTGAACTTCTGGAATACAGGTAGGAATGTTAGGTTTAAAATCTGTTATAAGGTTACCATCTGAGTGAATAGAATTTAAGGTTAATAAGGCAAATTGTCCTTTAGACAGGTGTACTTTCCACGTCTGATCCACAGGTGACATACAAGGGCTGGAATTTTGTTGTAGATGGGCTACACTTAAAGGTGGATATACAAAATAGACGATGTTAAGCTTACCCTATTCTTGTAAATGTACTAAAGTTTGCGGGCTGGGCAGAATAGTATGTGTAGAATGGAATAGTATATTATAGAATGGAAAATCGCCAGGGGCCTGTCTATCCATGGAAGGGGTCTAAGCAAGGGTGGATTAGGTATGTGGGTCCAATACTCTTCTCCCTGAACTACAGGAGCACATACTGTAGCTGCTAGGAGAGCAAACATTGCAGAAAAGATTCTCAAGTGATTGCACCAAACCCTGGCTGTTAACTAGGTGGCGAGCCTCATGGACGGTCTGCTGCAGGCCTTTCCAGGACAGTGAACAATGTGCTGTCAGGTTCATTGCTTGAGGTCTTGGCAGAGGGCTTAACAGTGCAGGTGGGTTGGGTTCCAGCCACAGAACGGCTCTGATGGTCGTAATGTCTCCCAATTATCTGTGGAAATAAAAGCATGTCCTCGCCCCCAGTTTGAAAGTGGTGCAGGACCATTCCAAACACCTATTTGGAGGTCCTGCCAAGCAGGATTCAGAAAAGTTAAAACATATGTAGCAAAGTTTTGACCCTGTGTTCCCCCTTTCTTTTGTTTAGTAGTAGATTTTTTTTGTAGTGTAAGATGAGTGTGTTCGATTATTGTTTGACCATGTGGATTACAGGGGATCCCTGTAATATGCGTTATACTTCGGTTATCAAGAAAACTCTGAAAATGTTTGCTAATATAAGCTGGACTGATACCAGGTTTTATTGTTTGTGACACTCCTAAGTTAGCAAAGGCTAATACACAGTACTGTGACATGTCAACTTTATTTACCTGAATGACAGGTAGCTTGGATCATATGTGAGAAAGTATCTATAGAGGCGTAAATATGATTTTGTGGACCAGGGATTTAGCTCAGTGGCTCATGTGCTTGCCTGGTAAGCACAGGGTTGTGAGATCGATCCCTGGTACAAAAAAAAAATGTATAATTTTGATGAAAGAGGCCATGTGGGTAGTATTCGTTTGCCATAACTGATTGGTTCTAAGACCTTTGGGAATGCAACTCCGTTGAGGAATAGGTCTAGAAATGAACTGACAGGACATGACGTCACGATTTGTCTAGCTTGTTTTCTGGTAATGTTAAATTCCTTTTGCGGAGATTTAGAATTTATAGGATTGTCTCAATTTACTAAAAATGGAAACCAGATTTACAAGAACATCTGCATTATAATTACCTAATGACAGCAGATCTGGGAGATTAAAATGGGTTCTAATAAGATCATTAAGGAATGGAGCAGTTCTACTTAATATAGCCCTTTGTGATTTTAAAAAGAGTTGTAATAAAGTAGGCTTGAGATGATCCAATTGTAGTTGTTTTTCTACCAATGTTGATAAAATCCTTAACTTTCTCTGTGGAAAAGTACCAGTGGCTAGCTGGTGATACACACATCTGAGGGGGACAAATATCTGTCCCATTCTTTCATAAGGTTTATGCCCCATAGATTGACAAGAATGGGTACAATAAACGGTATTATAGTATCTGTCTATTATGGCTGACATATGGGAGTGGCACAGACTGAGAGGAGTCTAAGCCTATCAGAGCTGTGGAGGTGGGTCTAGTTGGCTAAGTAGACAACCACAATTGGCTATTTACTACAGTGCCATCAGCTCCCATATCCATCAATCTAGTA
>PVJX010027223.1:0-25071 GCA_004027295.1 Dolichotis patagonum | reverse complement strand
TACCTTATTTTCTCATGTTCTCTTGTTTTATTTTTATTTAATTTTTATTAACTTGGAGGTAGTAATATACAACAAAACAGGATGGAATAAAGCCAATTGAGACAGTGCAGTGAAATTGGCACAGAACATCACAGCAGGTCACCAGGACAACAGTAATAGGCAACATTGTATATCTCGTTGTCTTCACAATAGTTGTTCTACTAGGTACAGCAAAATCAAAGAAATACACAACATTATAGAACACATCAACACAGAGTATTGAATAAAGCAACACCGTTAATCAGGACAAAGCAAAACGGCGATAAAAATATCTACCTTCAGAGATAGTAGAAGGAAACTCCCCCCACTTGCTGTACCAGATATGGTCACCTCCTAAGAGATACCCAGATCCCTGGATCCTGATTGTTAACGGGGGTGGGAGGATGTGGTATGTTTGATTCTAAACCCGTGCCCTGGTAGGCAGCAGGCTGGTTGCTGGTTGGCTCAGCGCCCTAAGTTCCAACATGGCGTGGATCTTAGGAAATGCTCTTGCTTCTTATTTCCCCGCTCTGGGGTGGCCCGGCTTGCCAGACCACAGTCACTTACCAGGGTGGCAGGCTAGTTGCTGGTTGGCTCAGCGCCCTAAATTCCAGCATGGCGCGGATCTCAGGAAACGCTCTTGCTTCTTATTTCCCCGCCCTGGGGTGGCCGCGGCTTTGAATTAAGACCATTAACATTGATGGTTATAACTAGTTTGTATTGACTTGTCCTTGTCATTTTATTTTCCTGTTGCTGGCTCCCACTTTTTGTTTTTTCCTTTCCTCTAATTGTTTACCTCTCTTGTGGATTCCTTCTGTTAGGGTTCATGGAGCTGTAGTCCTTATTATCTGTTTCTAGAATGTCCTTCAGAACATTTTGGAGTGCTGGTCTGGTGGTCATAAATTTCCTCAGATGTTCTTTGTCATGGAAGTATCTTATTTCCCCATAAATTTGGAAAGAGTTTTGCGGGGTACATCAATCTGGGTTGAAAGTTATTTTCCTTTAGAACTTGGAGTATTTTATTCCACGCCCTCCTTGACTTGAGAGTTTGTTGCTGAGAAGTCAGCTGTAATTCTGATGGGCTTTCTTTTATAGACGACTTGTTTCTTTTCTCTAACAACTTTTAGGATTCTATTTTTGTGTTGAGTTTCTGGAATCTTGACTGCAGTATACCTGGTAGATTTTTGTTTTAAATTTGATCATTACTAATTGGAAATCTGTATGCTTTATCTATATGTCAAATTGTTTTTCTTTGCCAGGAAAGTTTTCTGTCAATGTCTGTGAACATTTTTTTAATATCATTTGTGGTATTTTCTGCTTGTTCATTGACTCCAATTAATCTTAAATTATTCTCTTTTTTTTTGTCTTGTCTAGCAGCTGCTTGATTGACTTCTCATGGTCCTGTGCAATTTTTGAGAAATCTTTCTTTTCCTGGTCACTAACTGCAAAGCCTGTCTTCAATATCTGAGATCCTATCCTCCTATTGGCCTAATCGGCTTCGAATATTTTAAGTGGAATTTTTATTCTCTTGGATATCTGCTTGAATCTGCTTTATGGATTCCATTTCTTTCCTATGCTAACCTTCTGTAATTTGCTTAAGCTCATCTTTTTTTTTGTTTTTTTTGGAGGGGGGTCTATGTTTACTCTAACGTTGCTAAGCAGTGTATTTTGTTAATCTCTATAGTTATGAGAGATTGTTTCTGATTTCATTTTTTCCAGGGCCTCATTCAGTTGCTTTGTTGTTTCTACTTTAGAGAGACCTTGGGAATGAGGGCACTTTTGGAATGTCCCACTTCATTGCCCCTGGATTTGTCTTTGGTGAACTGAACGTCTGAGGTTGCATTTTGCTTAAGTGTCTTCTCATTTTATTTTCTCTCTTTTTTATTAATTCCTAGGGTGATGCTTGTAAGTCGCCTATGGTGGGTTGCTTTATTGGTAGTATTTAGGACCCTTAGATGGTCATTACTTGTGAGTTATCTTCCAGGGGTAGCTGGTTTTGGGGTTTTGAATCTGTTGGTAGATCTTACCTCTTCAGGTTGTTGGATATGAGAAATTATTGCTTTGTTAAAGAACCGAGTTCCTGGTTCTTTAACGCTGTGCCACCATATTTTCTGTGACCTTTTGTTAATCTCAGTCATGGATTAACAGGACCAACAGCTGTTTAGAATAATTATGTTCATTTTGGCTATGGATAGCATCAAACAAAGCCTAGAAAACAGCAAACTGAGCTAACCCTTAATTTGTGACTTTTAATCATATGAACTAGATTTGTCATTATATAATATTGTAATCCCAAATATTGTGTACAGTCATCCAAGTATTGTAATCCCTTTTCTAGTCTTCCTCATGATCCAAAAAGTTATATTTACAATCCCATTGAGACATTATTGGAATCCCAGCAACTTAATTCCAATCAACCACCTCTAATGCATCCCACGGTGAGAGTAAAGACAGGAAGACATTCCAAGTTAAAGGCAGCCACAGGGTCCTAAATCCAATCCCTGTGAGGATGTGTGGACAAAGGCCCTGATCCTAGGTCTCTCCCAGAAATTATCTTGTGAAGAAGGAGGGTGGCTTAGGGATAAGTGACAGTGATTATGGTGGTAACTTGAGCTGGCTAGCCAGGTTGGGAGAAGAACATCTCTGCAACATGCAGAGATAGGGATATGCTGAAGGATCAATTTACATAATCCAATTAAGGAAGCAACTGTGTTGTTTTAGGAGGCTGTTGCTTCCTGTTTCTGATATGTAAGCTTTTGTATCCTGGGGAGTCATAGCCTCTTTATCTTGAGGCTCATATCCAGTTGACATTCCTGGAGCTGACTGGCTCTACCATCCTACTGTGCTTATATATTTTAGAGAGAGCACTATGCGAGGAAACAGGAGACTGCCTGAGAGCTTTAGCGATTACATACCAGTACCTTAGCTAGCCTTATTTGCAATGCTTAGAGCCAACTGAAGAGATATCAGTATAAGGAAATAAGTCTCCATATAATCAAAGTTGAAGCAGTTGTTCTGATTCAAGGGGAGTCACTCAAGTTTTGTCCTACTATATAACAAATGTAAGACAAACCAGATAATTATATGCAATATGTAAGTCCATAATGTGTCAGTTTTGCCTTTGAGGGTTAAATGTTAGAGTAAGGAGAAAATAGAGAAGTGGAAAAACAGAAAGACTTTAGAAGTAAGGTTAGAAGACAAAGGGGGAATCATTCCAATTTGGGGAAATTGCTGTAGAAGGCTGAAGGGAAAAAGATAAATGGAAGAGATAAAAGGAAGAACAGAACAGAACCACACTCACAATGAGGTTCAACACCACTTTTACACTCATAAAAAAAGAATGAAGCAGAAAGAAAAGAAAAAAACCTAAACTAAAAAAGAAAAATGAATAGTCCTCTACTTGTACATTTATTTATTCAAGGATTATTATTCTAGTGAGTTCTTTTTTACTTGTCTTGGGTTTTCTGTTTCTCTAGATAACAAATATATTGATTCTACTCTTTACTTCAGAACCCATTGTTTGGTACTGCATCCTCTTCCTGTTTATTTCTTAGATGCTTGTCCTTAGAGGAAATTGTTTTCAGAGTTGTCTGTATTTTCTATTAGCAATCCTTCCATTTTACCTTGTCAGGGTCATCAGTCACTTCCATATTGTTTTAATCCATATTGTTTATTGTTTAATCACACCTGCTTATTGCTAGACATTTTCCTCCCCTAGCCAAGATACAATTCATGTCCCATAAAATTCACCCCATAGAGTGTGAAATAGGATGTTTTAGTATATTCACAAAATTGTATGACCATCTAGGGCCAGGGATATAGCTCAACAGTGCAGCGCCTGCCTGGCAAGTGTGAAGTTCTGATTTTGATTACTGGTACCCCCCCCAAAACCCCAAACAAACAAAAAAACGGTATCTAATTCCAGAACATTTCATCAACCCTAAGGATCATTAGCAGTCATTCTTGTATTACTTTCCTGGGGCCGCTGTAACAAATTACTATAACTTTGATGGCTTATAAAGTTTATTTTGCCTTAGTTCTGGGGGTAAGAAGTCCAAAATCAGTTTAATTGGATCTAAATCAAGATGGATGTTGTTAGTCCAGTGCTTTCACTAGAGACTCTAAGGGAGAACCCATTCCTTGTGCTATCCAGTCTGTGGATGTGATGTTCTTTGGTATTGTTACTTCAGTTTCCACTGCTGTCTTCATATCATCTTCTAATATTTATGTGAAATTTATCTTTGCTTTTTTAGAAGGAATTTTTCAATGGCATTTAGGGACCTACCTGTATATGTAGGTTACTTGTTCCCCCTCAAGATCCTTAGTCACATTTCTAAAGACAGCCCTCCACCCTTTTGTGACAGGATCTCACTATGTAGTGCAGGTTGGTCTTGAACTCACTGTGTAGCCCAGGCTGACTCAGACTCACGGTGATCCTCCTGCCTCAGCCTCCTGAGTCCTGTCATCACAGGCAGGTGCCACCAAGCCCAGCTTGGGATCTATAAATTCTTGATCCAGAGAACAACCTTGTTTTAACAGTTGCTCTCTTCATAACCGTATACGCTAGTATTGACCCTGTTTGACACTATTCTAATACCCTGAGCTTATCTATAGAAAAAGTATTTATTAGAAATATTTATGGAAAAATATTTACTTATTTAGTTTTGCTGGGGATTAAACCTAACTTCCTTAAATGTACTACACACAGGTCTTTTCCTGAAAAATATTTTTGTTTTACTTAGTTCCCCTTGGGTGGAATTCAAATGCTTCCTGTGATTTCTGTGAAGCTACCATTTTCCCCAATGGTCTGTATTCAATGGTCATTAAATTGTGGCAGCACATATGTAGAGTCGCTGGTGAGGAGGGGACTTGTGGATAGAGAGTGAATGAGGAAGTGGGATGAAAATCTGAAGGAGAGGCAGTGGGACTGAGTGAGCGAGAGGCAGGAGAAACCAGAGGAGTGTTGGTGGCCTAAGATCTAATCTCAGTGGATGCTCAAGAAAGACTGATGCCTTCAAAGCTGGTTTGTGGTTATCACAAAGTTGTACTGGTGAAAGTTGCAATTTATTGGGTTATTCAACAAATTCTCTGTTTGCTGAGCATCTGTGTTGTTCAGGTACTGTTCTGTGTCAACAGAAAATACAGTCCCTGCCCTTTGAATTTATCTTGTACTGGATGGACAAGAGAAAAACAAAGATAAATAAGTAAAGTTTTAGTGAAGTGAGCACAATAAAAGTTTATAACGTGATAAATGGTTATATGACTTAAAGGTGAAAGAGAAGAGAAAGGAGATTGATTGGCAATACAGATTAGAGGTTGGCTGAAATATTTTAGGACTACGCTGAGAAGAGTGCTTGGAAAAACTGAATCCTAAAGGTGGTGAGGAACTGACTGCAGGTATCTGGATGAAGACTATTAGTACTAAAGGAAATAACAAATATAAGGGGCCTAAGCAAGGTAAAGGGTTTGGTGTGCTCAGGAAATACTAAGGTGGTCAGGTGTGGTGGCACACACCTGTAATTCCAGCACTTGTGAGGCTAAGGCAGGATGATTGCCTTAAGTTTGAGGCCAGCCTGGGCTACAAAGTCAGTTCAAAGCCAGACTGCAGTACATAGCAAGCCCCGTCTCAAAAAAATAAAAAAGAAATAACAAGCATGTTTGTGTGGCTAATTAGTGAAGTGGCTTGGAAGAGAAGTACCAGAAAACTGTAGGAAAGTATGTGGGTTTTATAAGCATGGTCTTTCAAGAGTTGGAAGACTTTAACCTTTAGCTTTGGGTAAATCAGGAAGCTGTTGAAGGGTTTTGAGCTAAGCTGTGATAGACCCTGACTGAGTTTAAAGAAGCACTTTGCATATCCTGAGGGAAAGTGACTGAGAGGGGTTGAAGAAGGAGCCCTGTTGTACTTTAGTGAGGAAGTCAGGACTGGAGGGAGAAATTTAGAGACATCAGTTAATGGATTATAATTAAGGCCATGAGTTGAGATGATATTATCAAGAGTTAATTGTCAGTTTGTATGCCTGCCATATGCTAAGCACTTGAGATTGCACTATACTATTTGCTGGCTATGTGTACTTTTAGTCTATAAATTTGATACCCTTTTTCTATATTGATGGTTATAAAATTAGTATGTGTGAATCAATGGAGGTATGAGCATTAAAAATGTTTTTCTTTAATTCTACTCTGAAATAAACTGCCATAGAATAGTTGGTGTTATTTTTTTTAAAAGCTGCTGCTTTAAAAAATAGGAAATTTTGTCTTCAAAATAACTGAATTAATAAGTAAAGATTTTGTTAAAGAACTGTTCGTCATGACAGGTTGAGCATTCCAGCTTAATCTCTAGCTCCAAAGCCCATGTTTTTAAACACTGCACTGTGCTGCCTTTGTGCAAATACTTGTCCTCTATATATAATCTGACCTAGTGATTAGTTGCTAGAGAATTTGTTTTTCCAGTGCAAGATAATTATAATCAGTTTAGGGCAAAGCTATGAAATCGATTCTGGATCATAGAGACCTTGTTTTCTATCATAAATTTTAAGGTACTATTTATTCTCCTTGAATCAAAGTGCCTTTGTAAAATAAGTATGTTTATAACTACCTCAGAGTTTTAGAGATTAAATAAGATAATGTATTTTTATGTACTTACTGATGTGTAGTGTGTTTGTACTTAGGTGGCAGATGAAATAAAGGAAACACTGGGACTTGCGACCACATCTTTCAAGAATAGAAAAATTAGAAAATGGAACAACCATGTTTGTTATGTGAAGAACAAGACTCAGAACTACAGAAGAGTGCAAAAGGAACCAAACAAAAGGATGATGAAGATGCTGAACTGATCTTTGTCGGGGTGGAACATGTAAATGAAGATGCTGAGCTGATTTTTGTTGGAATGACATCAAATTCAAAACCAGTTGTTTCAAATATTTTGAACAGAGTCACCCCAGGTTCGTGTTCAAGGAGAAAAAAGTATGGTCGTTTGAGAAAAAATATTGCTCGAAGTTTGCAACCTGAAAGTCATGTGCCCTCTCCATCTGAAACAGTGACTATCTTGTCAGAGTCTCCATCTGAATCCAGGTCAACCAATAGTCCTATTATTATCGAACCTTTGTCTGAACTTGATGATCAAAATAATTCTTCACAAGTTGTGCCTAGTAGCTCTTCAGACTTAGATTCTCCTTTGGTTACATTAACAAGTTTGTCACATCATCCAGTAAAAACAGTACTTTCATTAGGAGATATGAATGAAAGTCCATGTGTCTCAAAGCGATGTTCTACTTCTGAAGTAAATAGCATAAATCCTAAAAGTCCTAAACTCAGTGATGGAACCATAGAAGGAATTTCTTCAGCCTTACCTGCTTCAGATAATTCTCCTACAGTGACTCTTCAACAAAGTACATCTTCAAATGATGTTCATACCTCATTAAGCCATGTTCAGAATATAGCGCCTTTCCCAGCAGGTTTTCCAAACGACAATGTCCATTTTAGGCCTACAAATATAAATCCTGATGTGGACAATGGATTGGCAAAAATTTCAACTCCAGCAAGTCAAAATAAGTACTGTGATCCCAAGACAGGATGTCTGATCGTGTTACTTAGTGACTTTTACTATGGACAGCATAAAGGAGATGGGCAGCCAGAACCGAAGACTCACTCAACCTTCAAATGCCTCAGCTGCTTGAAAGTTCTGAAAAATGTTAAGTTTATGAATCACATGAAACACCATTTCGAACTTGAGAAGCAGAGGGGTGACAGCTGGGAAAGCCATACCACTTGCCAGCACTGCTATCGCCAGTTTCCCACTCCCTTCCAGTTGCAGCGTCACATTGCAAGTGTACACACTGCTGAGGAGCCCTGTGCTGTCTGTAAAATCTGTGAGCTGTCATTTGAAACAGATCAGGCTCTTTTACAACACATGAAAGACAATCATAAGCCTGGGGAAATGCCCTATGTGTGCCAGGTTTGCAATTATAGATCATCTACCTTCGCTGATGTGGAAACACATTTTAGAATATGTCATGAAAACACTAAGAATTTACTGTGTCCGTTTTGTCTTAAAATTTTCAAAGCTGCAGCACCATATGTGTGTCATAGTAGGCGACACTGGGGAAAGAGTGTTAACCAGTGTTCTAAATGTCGGCTTCAGTTTTTAACTTTTAAGGAGAAAATGGAGCATAAGACCCGGTGTCATCGGATGTTTAAGAAGCCACAGCAACTAGAAGGATTACCTCCTGAAGCAAAAGTTGTTATTCAGGTGTCACTGGGACCTAGTCAACCAGGCTCAGTGAAGGTAGCATCTATTACTGTGAGCACAATGGAATCTGAATCATCTCCCCTCAGGTCTAAAAGCAAAATTTCCAAAAAAGTCCATTAATTTAGTTTTTTTAAAACCAAAACTAAAGTTTTCAATCCAAAGCAAAAACCCCTATAAAGACGAAAAACACAAATCATACATTATTCAGTAGCACCAAAAATAGAAATGAATCGAGATTTATTTTGAAGTTCATGATAATGACTTTTTTGTTTTTTGAGACAGGATCTCACTGTAAACTCAGTGTAGCCCAGGCTGGTCTTGAACTCGCAGCAGTCCTGCCACAGCCTGCCAAGGAGGATAATGCAGTTTTGGGGTGTGTGTGTGTGTGTGTGTGTGTGTGTGTGTGTGTGTGTGTGTTGATGATGTGGATGAGCCCAGGGTTTCATACATTTGGAAAGTGCTCTACTACTGAGCCACATTTGTGGCTCCTGCAGTATTATTTTTTTGAATTTTGAGGTATTTTTTATTTAAATTATATTACCTGATTTTCATGTCTGGTTGAACACTTGAAAAGTATTTTTATGTGAATAAGAGAAAACAAAAGTGGAAACTTATTTATTATTTGATATTCATGTTACTCTAAACCTTGAAAACTTCTATATTCCAAATTTTATACTTTTTGAAGTATTTAATTTTTATTTTCCATGTTTCCTGTGTATTACAGATTTTTTTTTTTATAAACTACTCAGATTAAAATGGCTTTGTTATATCCTGGCCTTTGAACTCCCAGATATATCTGTGTGATGCTGGCATAAAACAACCTGGTTCTGAAATCTATGTGGATGTCAAGAAGCTATGGGATGAATGGAGACCAGGAGGGCAGAGGTTAACTAAGGAAGACTATCAATGTCCCCATTGCTAGTAAGTACACATTTACTCCAGTCTTGGGGCAAAGGTACAAAACTGCCTCAGAGTGTCTTTACCTAACAAAAGAGCATCCAGGGAAGCAAAGCGATTCTAACAAAATGCCTATGTTTGGTGAGATACTCAGCTGCTGTATTGCCTTAGCTTCATGTGAAGAAGCAGCAGTTATTCTGTTGAGTGGTCTAAAGGGAAATTGAATTCATTCTCTGCCCTCTCCCTTCTGTCTAGCCACTAGCAGAGTATGAAGAGGCCATACACCTCTTATCCATACCATTTCCCAAGAGAAGGAAGCCCTGGCATCCAGAGTTTGAAGTGTACTGGACCCACAGTTTTAACTGAAAAGGGCCACACAAGTGGTATCTTTTAGTTAATGGACTGGGATAAATTTAGGTCTTCTGATGTTTAACCAGAGTGGGCTTGACCATGAACAAGTAGAGCGGACAAAGTAGCCCAGGGAGACTGGTTAAAATTCATTGCAAGGCTTTTCCATTTTTAGTACATGTGTATTTTACTCTAGTTTGATATGTAATTCTTGGGGCTTTGAATTTTGCCCTGGGCACAAGTGTATTACAGTTAATAGTTTAATAGTTTTACTTTTGTGTATGTGTAATTTTCCTGCTGATCACATTGATACTGTTTGGGTCTTACTTGAAATACTCTAGTGTGCAAGAAATGTGCTGTTAACTTTAAGACTTAATAAGTATAAAGTTTCAGAGTTAATATCTTTCATGTAATATATGCTATTATTTATCCTGTCACTATATCATAGAAGAACCCTTTTTTCTTGCCTTCCCCAGGGGCTTTTCCACAAAACTGGAATACCCTCTGAATATTGGTTCCTAAACATTGATGAGCTTTGGCTTCTGTTAGTTCCCAGGATTCTCTCCCCAGGTCTGTGCTAGTGCCATTCTTTGTCTCTCTGTCCTCAACCTAGGTGCCTACCAGCCAAGGAATCTAGTATCCTGGTTGTAGACATAGATCTGCAGAAACACTTTTTTCATTTCTTCTTAAATGTGTCTTATTCTTTCTCTTCTATTCATCTGGCTAAATTTTCTAAGCTTTCACAAAAAGCTGATGAGGTAATTATAGCCGGGTGTGGTGGTACGCGCCTGTAATCCCAGCACATGGGAGGCTGAGGCAGGAGGATTGCCATAAGTTTGAGGCCAGCTTGGGCTGCATAGTAAGTTCAAGGCCAGCCTGACCTACATAGACCCTGTCTCGAAAGACATTAAAAAAAGGGGGGAGGACTACAGATAACTTAAGTTGTAAGTACATTCCATTGTATGTACATATGTGCTCCATAATTGATTGGTTAACTGACTTGCACCTTGAACATTTTGCTAGGCCTTTTCAATTTGATTTCTTGGGCCAAAGCATGTTGCTAAAATTTTACACTGAATGCTTTTCCTAGGTTTAGAAAATGGTTTTAGTTTGTGTGTGTGTGTGTGTGTGTGTGTGTGTGTGTGTGTTTATGTGTATTTGTAGTTTTTCTGGTGAAAAGTCCCCTATATAAATAAATCTGCATATTTTGGTGTACTGTGTTCTTATGGTAAGAATGAAGTGTCTTAGTTCCATGTTTTAGTGACTGCTTAGTTGCTTAGTATTGTTAGCACTACCACTGTTTAACTAAAGCATGCTCCTAAGGAGTGTATTTCAGTTACTATCAACTGCAAATTCTGGTGGTCTGGCCCCTGCTGCCCCCTCTCCCATTTTCTGCCATGCTTCTGCACTGTTTCCTTCATCAGTGCACTGCTGCGACATACTGACAGTGTCATTCCTCAAGTCAGTCACATTTTTCCTGTTCAGACTGCACATGTCAAAGTACTCTTCCCCTTGGCCTGCATGGCTTGCTACCTCACTTAATTGCTTGGCACTTCCTTGGGTTCATTGAGCTTTACAAAGGTTCTTAGAATAACTAGGAACACCCCCTGCTTACACAAAACAAAGCAAAGCAAAGCAACACAACACCTTATTCCTTTTCCCTAAAGGCACATTACCTCTCCACACTCCTTTCCTCTCCAATCTGCTTAAATTTCCTAGATTTTCACAAAAAAGCTAGGAAGGAATCACCCTCAAGGGCTTTGCTTCTTTCTTAGAATTGAGCTAGCTTGAGTCGATTTCTGTGCCTGCCGCCAAAAGAAAATTAAAATAGTGAAGTGAGTCTTTCAGGAGCTTTCTGTTTTTCTATTGATAGCTCTATATTTTTTTAAGGCAATGTCACTTTGTTTTGTTTACAAATATATTGAATATCTGTCCAGATTACTATTTTGTTATATTTTGTGAATTTCCTTGTCTATTTTGCTTGTTCTTTTAGATAAAATGTATTATTTTATTAATGTTGCCAAAAACTAAAATAGTAATTATATTAATAAAATGTTTTATGAAAAAATATTTTTGCTGTATTGTCTTTCTGCCAATAACATGCTATGCTTTTAGTTTTGTTACCTCCTGCTGGTTGTATTGTATAGTTTTATTTCATTGACCAGGGCACAATGATACATACATATGATGGATTATGGGATTTTTGTTCTTTTGTTTTTTTTTTTTTTTTGGAGCCGGGATTGAACTCATGACCTCATGCTTGTGGGGCAGGCACTTATGCCACTGAGCTAAACCCCTAGCCCGGGATTTTTGTTCTTAATGAGAAATAATTTACTATTAAAGTTAGTGTATTTCTTAGAGAAGTTCTCTTATTTCCACTTTTAGAATCTTTAAATAAGATTGCTTTATTTTATTGGATAGTTTACAATGTCTAAAAGTTTTTTTTTTTCCCAGTAAGGAAAGGATTTAAGACATTACATAATTCTATTTAAAGTTTTTCCTTAATTCCAAATCTTGTGATGCATATTTTAAGTTTTTCTTTCTCATTACTTTTGGGGGGAGGTAAATTAAAAAGATTTAAAATTTTGTCTAAGTGATTTATTATATTTTGCCATGCTAAAGACACATGTATTTAGCTAAATCCACAGGGGCTCATACATGTGATAGGAAAGGACTCTACCACTGAATTGCATTCCTGCCTGCTGAGCAGTTTAATTTACAGTTTTACCAAGATCTGAGTTTTCCTTGGAACTTTGAATGGTATGTGTTTAAGTGTGTGAGTATGTGTATACACTGGTATATCTATTTATATAAATATCCTTTTCAAATTACTACATGGATTATTAAAAAGATGCTTTAAATTTCTGTGGTACAAGTAAATTTTAATTTCAGTCACCCTTCAATTAATATAGAATAAAAGGTATAGATGGGATAATCCCTAGTTAAAAAGCTTTCAACCAAACAATATTCGAGTTGTTATACTCAGTGTGAGCAGTATCAAGTTATCAAAAGTAATGACTAGGATCTATGGCAGTACAAATTCTTGATTTAAATGCAGAATGAGAAAGCAACATAGTTGTATGTATGCTTTTTGAAACTTACTAGTACTTGCTTGCAATTCATACGGTTTAAATCATCTTGAGGAGTGATTACATGTACATGTTACAGGTTTTTTTTAGCACCCCCCCACCAGTGCTGGAATTACAAACGTGTTACTGCCACCATCAGATGTAAGTTGTATATTCTTTGCATTTGTGTTGCATATGGTAATATCTACAAAAAAAGTTTGTTAAACAGGCTTTGTGAATTGATATGTGGTTGTTTGGGATTCTGTATGATGAAGAGAAGAATGTAGACTCTTATAGTAGGATAGAACACTGTAGACACCAGTTAAGTCTTTACGTTTAAGGATATGGTCTAGCTCTGGTGTTTTTTAAAATCTATTTTTTGCATAATCTAGCTTTTGCAAAAGTGGGGTATTGGAACCACCCACCATGATTGTGATAGTATTTATTTGATTTTTTAATAGGAAGTATTTTTGAGAAAAGAGACTGGAAAAGATTTAGACTAAGACAGAAAATGTAAAACTAGAAGTCAGAAAGTGTTACCATAACATGAATACATGGGGTTAATCTTGGGAAGGTTAAGATGGTAAATGTGGTAGATGATAGGGAGAGATTAAACAGCAACAGCAACAAAAAGGCAGCTCAAGGCAGGTGGAGTTTGAGGCTGGTTGTAAAAAATCATCTCATGAGATGATAAGAGGGAGATTTTGCTGGATCTTATATTCATCCAGAAGGGATAAGGCAACAGAAGAGGGTAGACACTATTATCAATACCTAAATTCTGTTCCTGGACAGATCATCTCCCCCTACTTAAATTTGCTGGGAGTAGCACAGACTAAGCCTTGGATTTCAGTACCTTCTTCTTACACCTTTCTTTTTTTTCTTTTTTTTTGGTACTGAGGATCGAACTCATGACCTTTAGCTTTCCAGACAGGCATTTATGCCTCTGAGCTAAATCCCCAGCATACTTTTCTAATGTTAATAGCCAGTATCCCCTGGATTGGGCATAAAAGTAAATAGGCACTTATGGAAACATCAACTGAGCATCATCAACTGAATACTATTTTAAAAATTTTAAATACTTGTAGTATAGACTTAACAGTGTAAATTAGAATTACAGTGCTGAGGAGCTAACCCAAGCCGTCACGCATGTTAGAAAAACTCTACCACTGAGATATATCCTACTCACTAAGAATCATAATTAATGAAATAGAATATCAAGATTTTAAAGTAAGTGTAATATTCTCAAAGATACAATGAAGAACAGTGAAGTTTTAAGGGTTTCTTGAACCCAAAAAACAAAAAAAACAGTGCTTTTTGCCCTGTACAACTTGCACCTGTTTGACTCTTTTCCCCCCATTTTTATTAGTGTATGTTGGTGATGCATTCAAATGATGATGATTTAAGATGATTGGTATACACAAATATCCCATCTTTGTTTTTACTTCCCTTCTCCCTCTCATTTCCCTCTACCCCCAGCTCTGCTTCCCAACCTTTGAAAGAATCAACTCTTTGATTCATTTATCCTTTGTACTGTGTTTTTTAGTCCTAGTTTCCACTTGATCATTATATCTTTCCTTCTGTTATTTTCAAGTTTGCATTTTTGTTGTTTTTCTACGGTCATGAGATACATCGTTATGTCATTTAGAATTATTTTTTTCATGTGTGCATTCATGGCTGTAAACTTCGCTCTTAGAACTGCTTTCATTGTATCCCATAGGTTTTGGTATGTGGTGCTTCCATTTTAATTTTATTCTAGGAAGTTGTTTATTTCTTCCCTAATTTCTTCTATGATTCAATTTTATTGAAAGTATGGGCAGTAGAAGTAACCAGTGTGAGAACACAGAACTAGAAGATAGAGCTGATGCAAGTGATCATATAATCAGATACCTTATAAAAAAGAGAACATGAAAAAAATCTGTCAGGCGCTAAATGATGCAGTGAAGACAAAGATTAAGTAGAATTGGTGAGAAATGAGAAGTCTGAATTAATGGCATAGAAAATCTTAAATAATAAAAAACATTCCAAACACAGGGAAGGAATTTAACATGTAGATAAATGAGCCATATAGAAGCCCAAATGACCACTGTAATAAAAGAACTTCACTGCAACACATCAAAATAACACAAGTCGAGCACAAGGGTAGAATCTTAAAAGCTATTAGAAAAAAGCAACAAATCACTGATATAGGTAAACACATTAAAAAATAGCAGCAAAGCTGGGAATTTAGCTCAGTGATGGAAGAACCTGGCTGGCTAGTACAAGGTCATGAGTTTGATCCCTGACACCGGGGTGGGGTAGGGGGGACAGACTTAAACACGAGCCTTAAGGCCGCAGGACTAGAAGTAAAGTATTTCAAGCCCTAAAATATAACAACATCTAACACAGACTAATATATCATGCAACAATATCTTTCAAAAACTGATCAAGAAATAAGGTCTTTCCATGACAATCAGTACCTTAGGAAATTGATCTCCAAACTAGCACTCTAAAAAATTTTAGAAATTATCTAGAGACAATTAAGTGAGAAATACCAAAAAGTCTAATGGAACAAATATACCAGGCAGGGAAAGCAGTTAAGCAGAAGAGAAAGAAAATCAGCAACAGGAAAATAGTGCAATGACAGTAATGTCAGTGCTTTTTTAGTAGTAACTCTTGGTGTGAATGATTGCAACTACAAAGTAAGAGATATGATTGTTGGGATCTACAAGTAAAAGCTGATGATATACTGTATCCAACAAACACTTTTAATCCAAAATCAACATATGGGAAACAATAACCAATATAATGGGAGCCTGAAGACAAGCACAAATAAAGTACTATTTTCAGATAAAATGGACTTAAAGACTAGACTGTTTATATGTAGTCAGTATCATTACATGTTGGTTAAGGGAACAATTCATGAGGAATAAATAACAATTACAAACATAATGGATCAAAGACCAGTGCACTATAAACACTAGTGGACATAAAATATCAGAAACATCAACAAAATTTTGGTGAGAGACAGCACCCTTGTGTCACAAATAAGACAGATCAAAGAGACAAAAGCCAACAAATATCAGTTCAAAAAATGAACTATCTACAGAATATTCCACCCAACAACAGAATACACATTCTTTCCAGAAGCACATGGAACTTTCTTCAAAAATAGATCACATACTAGTCCATAAAGCTAATGCTTATTATCAAATGAAGCCAATAAAACCAATAATGGTAAATGAAACCACAAAAAGTAATCAATCACGTGGAAATTAATGCCTTCGTGAATAAGTTAATGGATCACAAGAAATCAAAGAAGTTAGTTCGTAGAATCAAATGATAAAGTCAGGAAAACATATAAGAAACTATGAGACACTTTTATAATAGTCCTAGGAGGAAAGTTTATGCTTGTGAATACCTACATCAGAAAAAAAAAAAAAAAAGAGCAAACCAAAATAGTTAACCTAATAATACACCTTGGGCATTTTTCTTTCCTGGAGAAAGAAAAATCAAAATTTCACAGGAAGAAGGCAAATTTCATGGCAGAAATTAATGAAATTGATTAAGAAAATACAAAGAATGATTAAAATACCTGATTCTTCAAAAGAATAGACAACCTGTTATCCAATCTTACCAAAAGAAGGAAATAAAAAAGCTGAAATCACAATAAACAATAATCAAAACAGTAACTACATCAAAAGTCTGTACTCTAATAAATTGGAGAACCTGGAATAATTGGGTAAATTCCTAGACACATGAATTACCAAAAGTGAACCAAAAGATATAAAAACCTTGAATAATCTAATAGCAAGTAATTAAATCAAAGCAGTTTAACAAACTTACCAAGTAGAGAAAGCCCAGTACCAAAGGATCCACTGCTGAATTCTACAAGAACTTCAGGGAAGATTTAATGACATTATGCCTCAAACTCTTTAATGAAATTAAAAGGAAAGGAAGATAACTAAACTCATTCCTGGAAGCTTGCATTATCTTGAGTCTAAAATCACACAACAGCCTAACTAAAAACAAAAGCTATTTTGAGCCTTTTAATGAACATGGACACAAGGATTCACAAGATATAAACAATACAGATGATTGTACTTAAAATGATCATACTCTGTCCAAGTAGACTTCAGCCTGAGATGCAAGGACAGCTCAATCTGCGCAGATTTTAAGTGTAATACATCACATAAACAGAAGCAAATGCAAAACTTATCTTCACAGATACAGAGATGGCCTTTGGAAAAATCCAACATCCACTAATCATAGAAACCCCAAATAAAATATGGAGTGGACCCTTGAGTTATGAGTGGCCTGACAAGAACAAATTGGCATATCATAGGGATTTTAGTTTTAAGACCAAAGTCTTGAGTTATGACTTGAATGCCAGCCACTTGTGCTTCCACATGGTCTCAGATACAGATTTAACCCTTGGAAAGTTCTGAAAGGAATATCACCACATCATTTCCTCCATGGGGTTAATTGAGAAATCCTGGGCCAATATCTCTCTAAGAACATTGACATCTACTTGTTCACAGGAGAGAGACTTTGAAGGCTATGTAGAAGAGCCCAAGCCTTCAGTTGACAATCTGAGTTACAACCAGTCCTTGGGAATGAATTGAGTTCATAAATCAAGGGTCTACTGTAGAAAGATTTTATTTCATTTTGATAAAAGCCATTCATGACAGATATACTGCCAACATAGTAAATCGAGAAAAGCGAAAAACTTTACATTTAGGAGTAAGACAAGATTGTTCGCTATCACAACTGTTGTTCAATTACAGTACTTGAAACACTAGCCAGGGAAATCAGGCAAGAGAAAGAAATAAAAGAGATACTTGTAGGAAAAGAAGAATCAAATATCAGTATTTGCAGATGACATCATTTACATAAAAGATGCAAAAAATTCCACCAAAGACTCCAAGAATTAATAACAAATTCAGCAATATAGCAGGATATGAAATTGACACACAAAAATCACCAGGTTTTCTGTACACCAGTAGTGAACTCACTGAGAAATTAGAATAGTACCACTCACCATAACATAAAAATTAACCTATTAAAGTGAAAGTCCTCTGCAACAAAAACATTATTCTGAAAAGAGAGAAAATGGAAAAATATACTATTCCCCATTCCTCAATAGGCAGAACCATTATTGCCCAAAATGGCCAAACTTCCAAAACTGATATATAGATTTAATACAGTCCCAGTCAGAATATCAACAGCATTTTCACTAGAGAATACAATCCTGAAATTCATATGGAACTAAGAAGAGATACAGGGTAGCAAAAGCAATCATAGGCAACTACAGCAAGGCAAGATGCATCACTTTAGCCTACACTGCAAAACTACAGAGATTTTTAAAAGTGTGAAGCTGGTACAGAAACAGGCATACAGATGAGTAGGACAGAATGGAGTTTGCAGTCACAACCCTAGACACATTCAGTCATCTGATCTTTGATAAAAGGGCCAAAAACATACGCTGGAAAAAAGATACCTCTTTAACAAATGGTTCTGGAAATGGCTGTACACTTGCAGAAGATTGAATTTAGGCCTATGTCTCTTACCATGTAATAATCTAAAATCAAAATGGATCAAAGATATTAAAGCAGAAATATATTTTCTTGTGGAAGGTAATAGCTAAAAGTCATGAGTGTAGGCAAGGACTTTGTGAGTGGAACCCTTGTGACACAAGAAATAACAAGAGCCAACAAATTTAACTACATTAAAAAGACAGTATAGGAAACTACCTACAGAGTGGAGAGACAACCTACAGAATGGGAATAAAAGCAGGGATAGAGATCTAAGACCTAGATACATGAAAATTTAAAAATATTAGATTCCTTCAAATAGAAGGTCCAATCAAAAATGGCCACCCGATATGAATAGGTACTTCTGAGAAGTTCTAAAAATCGCCATAAATACATGAAACAAATGTTTGCCAGCTCTAGTCATTAGAGCAATGTAAATTAAAACAACACCAAGATTATACCCCATTCTGAAAAGAATGGCCATCATCAAGAAATGAAATAATAACAAATGCAGGTGAGGTGGTAACAAACAGGAATTTTCTACATTGTGGTAGGTATGTAAACTAGCACAATCACCATGGAAATAAGTATGGAGTGTCCTCAAAAAGCAAAAAATAGAAATTGTTTGACTCAGCTATTCTTCTAGGTATCTTCCCAAGTTAAAGATATCATATTACAGTGATGCATGCATGCGCATGTTTATTGCAACACAATTCATAATAGCTAAATCTTGTGAGTGTCCTATATGTCTATCAACAGATGAGTGGATAAAAAACATGTTATCTATACAAATGGAATACTACTCTTCCATTAAGAAGAATAATTTGAGTCATTTGTAGGAAAATAAATGCATCTGAGACCATTATGTTAAGTGAAATAGACACAGCTTAAATATTGCATGGTTTCTCTTATTTCAGAAATCCAAAGTATAAACAGCAAACTAAAAGATAAGTAGTAGGGATTAGGGAGATACATGTCTTGCCAAAGGGAATGGGACTAAAATGGTGTGAAGGGGCATGAATTTGAGGGGAAGTAGTTGAAAAACCTTAAGAGTTAAGTTCAGGGCTGGGGATGTAGCTCAGCGGTACAGTACCTGCCTGGCAAACGTGAGGTCCCAAGTTCAATTCCCAGTACATCCTCTCAAATTTAAGTTCTGTTTTGTACATGTATGAACTCCCCTTGATGGATGTAATCAGTATATATTGCAAACTTGTACTAAGAAAAATTAAAATTAAGAAAATAACAAAGAAAAAAAAACCAGAGTAAATTTCAGTACCCTATTTGCAAGGTACAGCAACTCTGGGTTTTTCTTAGTGCTAGCACTGCTGGTGCATTGTTTCACTGGATCTGGTCCTTTTTGGGAGCCAGAGCAACAATTTCAGACTGTTGAGGAAAAAAAAGAAAAAAAAAATTCAGACTGTTTCCTTCTTTTCTTCACATTGTTTTCAGTTTCTCTGTCTTTTGTAATTTTTCAATCAGCAGTTTGTTGATTCCTGGTGCTTCTTTTTCTCTTCTCTAAATTGTTTTTCTAGCATCTCTATTCCAGGTCCCACTGAGCTATATCTTGCTGCCAGCATTACTTTGCCTTTGTGCATGCTCTCTGTTCCTATTTCCACATCTTCAAATCTTTGAATGAATCTAGGTTATTTAAAATTCTATCCCTGTGCCATTATCTATTCCCATTTTATACTTTATTTTTTGTCTATAATACTTATCAAGTTTTAGAATACTGCATAATTTATTTCTCCATTAAAATATATTCTCCATAAGACCAATTGTGGGTGTTTGTCTCTATCCTCAGTACCTGGAATGTCACTTAACTCACAGTGGGTCTTGAATAAGTGTTTGAACTGAATGAATTTTGACAAAATGAATGAGCATAGTCAAAAGATATTGGAATTAAGGAGTAAGCTTGCAGACTTATTACTTAAAGCAGCAAGAGCAAAACATAAAAATGAAGGAATATATAAATGAGAGCTAGGAAGGAAAGGAGGAAAGAATGGAGGCAAGAAGAAAATAGAAAACAAGTTCACATCAATCTGGCCCTAAAATAACAGAGGTTACATACAGAGGCAGGAAACTCAATGGTTGGGTATTTGGAGTACAACCAAGAGTAGTTTTACTCTGTATTTGGATTATCATACAAGAGAAACCATTCAATATTTAAGTTTGCATGTCTGATTTTATTTAACGTAATACTATGTTCTCAAGGTGCATCTATTTTCCAACAAATGACCCAACTTTATCCTTCTTTATGGCAGAGTAGTAACACATTGTAATAAATGCCACATTTTCTTTATCTATTCACCTATTGATGGATATACAGACCATTTCCAGGATTTTGCTATTACAAACCATGCTGCTATAAACATGGGCAAGGATGTACCATTATAATATGATGTCTCGAACTCTTTTGGAAAAATCCTTAGAAGGGAAATTTGTGAGTTGAATGCAATTTCTATTTTTAGGCTTTTTTTTTTTAGGAATTTCCATAGTGGTTGCAAACATGGACAATAAAAATAAAATTAAAAAAGTATAGTTTGTTGAAGCACTTGGTTTGTTTGGGGAAGAGGAAGATATTGACAAATTTAAGGTTCAAATTAACACTAGCATGAGATATTAGTAGGATTCTAAGGATCACTATAATTTGAAAGAGTAAACCCCTAAACCTCAAATCCACAGATGCTCTAGTCCTTTATATAATGTGGTGCAGTATTTGTACATAATATATACACATCTTCCTCTATGATTTACATTATAGCTAGATTATACTGTCTGACAAAACATAAATGATGTGTAAATAGTTGTTATACTGCACTGTTTAGGCAATATTGACAAGAAGAAATCTAATAGTACCATGCAGATGGGAAAAAATGGTTTATGGATGATGGGGAAGACTTTTTTAGTGAATGATTCCTATCTATGTTTTCTGTATTGTGTGTATTTTTCAATGTAGAATGTTAAAAATTGGTAACATTATTTTTTGGGGAGAATACATGTGATATATAATTTACTGATATGTTGGATACGGCTACCCAGCGGCTCTGAGAAGGATTTAAATTTAACTAATTGGCTTTCTATGTTTATGTGTGAGTCTGTTCTAGGCCTCAGCCCTTTGCCTGGCGATGGGAGCTGATTCATAGTAAGTGAATCTCTATGAATCTCTGGTCCTGACTGAGACCTATAGTGGCCTGTGAGGCCAGGGATACCTCAAAGGGCAAGATAAGGCCACAGCTGCAGACACTTGGCTCAAACATCAATTAAGCAGACAGAGACTGCAGCTGCAGGAATTATTCCTACAGTCTCACTCCTACCATGTCTTCATGATAAGACAGTTCTACTGAATTGACTTGATTCATTACTTGGAGACATCCTTGAAGTGACTCCCAAGGTCCTGCTCCATTGCCTGTGCTCTCCTCGGTTTCCCCGCCCCTTGCTGTTGAACCTGTTAAAAGTGGGCTGATCCAGAGAAATCTTTGTGTTAGCCCTCAGAGTCACGAGCTCAACTAAAGGGTTTTAACTCTCCTGGAGCCCTAAAATCATACAAATGTCTCTTTTTATTTAACCTCCACCGTACACTCATTTGGGAGATTGAGGATCTAGGTCAGGACCTGATACTGATAGGTTGATAGTCATGTAAATTATTTTTGCTATGTAAATAATATAACACAACTTAGTGGGTCAAGAAATTAACCTAAGAAACTACATTTAGCATTTTAATGTTTAATGCTGGGCACAGTGATGCGCACCTGTAATCTCAGCACTCAGGAGGCTGAGGCAGAAAGATTCACCTAAGTCTGATGCCAGCCTGAGCTATGTAAGTGAGGTCAAGGCCAGTTCACACTACATAGCGAGACTCGGTCTCAAAAACAGCAACAACAACAACAAAACAAAGACAAATCAACAAAAAAAGATTTATTTGCAATATTATGTACAGTTTTATGTTGCAAAGTTGCTATATAGTTGTCATAACCAGTTTTCTAAGTAGTTGCTTTATAATTTCATTAACTTAAAGTATCATCATTTACTTAATACAAAGAAAAACATTAAAAAAATTTTACAATGTCTTTCATTCATTTTAGTTGGATCTACAAATGTGGGACCCACGTATGTGCAATACTAATCCTGTCTCTCACTGTCTCTTTTTAAAGGAGTAGATGTTTATTTTGGCTCTTGTCTGTCTGTTTTTACATAATAATCTGTGCCCTGTTAAGGGTTTTTGGGTCTTGTTTAATAGGCCGGGGACTCAGGAATTCAGAAGCATTCACCGATCACTGTATGTTTTTCTGTCTTCAAAATAGTTGCATGCCACGCTACAGGACGAGCTGTTGCTCAAAGCCATTGCTCTATGTCAAAAATATGAATGCCTTTTGTTCTTTTAAGCTGAAAAAGTCAAGGAAACTTCAATTTATGCATGGGAAGTGGGAGCCTGATGAGCCACTTCTCTGACACACCCTAACCAAGGCCCCAGCAGCTCTGAAAGGCGCTGTTAACATGGAACGAGTGATCCCCAAGTTTAGTGACTTAAAACAGTATCTCGTAGTTACCCTCAGTTACACATCAAGAGATTGTATAGTGCTGAGTGACTCTGGCTCAAGATACTTGATATATTTGAAGGCGAAAATGTCATCAGGGCCAGCATATATCTGCAGGCTTTGCTGGAGTGATAGGATCCACTTCTGGTCTCATTCGCCTTAGTTTCTGGCAGGGTTAGCTTGCTTAAGCATCCTGTATCATATTCCACAGTGTTGCCCCAGGCAGACAGTCCAAAAGAAATCAGCCATGGTCTTTATAATCTAATCTCAGGAATGGCACCCCATCACTTTAGTAGTCTATTGTTAGAAACCATTTATAAAGGATTAAAGATTAATTCTGTATATTGGTCCCTAAGTTAAGAACCATTAACTCCAGCCATCGAGGGTCAAAATTAATTTTTAGATGTCAGTTGCTTTAACTGATGACCAAAAGCATAGTTTTAACCATTTAGGGTCTGCCTGCCTTGCTTATACCATGAAAGCGAACTTAATATATCCTGGGACAGTGAAGCTGTGAACTACTACCGTTATTTCTTACTCTCTGATCCAGAAATTTCTGGATGTGTGGCTCAGGGAGCCACCCTTTCCCAGTTCTCCCCCGGGAGTTCTCTCCTCCCACTCAAGTTGGTGGCCTGTGCTACTGACTCAGAACAGTCTCTGGCTTGAAAAAGCTTTGCTCCTCAACCAGTCCAAGAACAGAGCAAATGGAGCTAGTCTCATCTCAAGTGTTTTGCTTAACTACCTCCTCCATCTTCATATTTACTACACCAGTCACTCAGCGCAGCCCACACTCAGGGGAGCGGGTACAGAAGGGCATACACTGGTGAAAGTGGAGTTCACTGGGCTCTTGCGGTGGTTGCCCCCCACGGTCCTTTTCTAATTCTCCAAAGATGCACATCTCTCTCCGATACCAGACATGACTCTGCATCTTGTGTTTCATGAAGGAGGTGCTGACGAGCACAGGGGGTTTTTGTCTCACTTCCCCATAGGCTTGTGTCACTGTGGAAATGGTTGCTGTACCACAGGGCACAGTAGTAGGTGGCCTCATCTTCAGTCTGGGTCCCTGTGATGGTGAGGGCAGCCTTGTCTCCAAGCAAGGAGCCTGTGAATCGGGCAGGAACCCCGGAGATCCGGTGGCTGGTGCCAGATATTAGTGCCTGTGGTGTTTGGTAGGGCTTTTGTTGGACCCAGCCAGCATAGTTACTGGTTGTGACAGCCCCAGTACTAGAAGCACAGGTGAGTGTGACTGTCCCTCCAGGAGAGACATACAGTGAAGATTCCTGAGTCACCACAGCCTGGGATTCAGCCCCTGAAAATAAGTGAGGAACCTGATGGTCAGGAGAGGAGACAGAGGCAGCAGTGCTGCCTTCCACAGCCCCAGGCAGAAAATCCCTGCTGACCTGTGATGTGAGCCAGAAGTGTGAGCAGGAGAGGAGCCCAGGCCATGGTGCAGACAGCCAGGACTGTGCTTTTCAGGACTGCTGACCACCCAAGCAGCCTCCAGCTCTCCTTATAACTCTTACCACCCTGCTGGAGGTGGTGGGCAGGGTTTTCATGCAAATGAGATTGCCCTGCCAAGGAGTTCAGCAGCTTGTTTAGGTCACACCTACTGAGTTAACCCACAGTGAGTATGTGATAATGAAATCTACAGTCTACATAATTTATCAATTGCTCCTTGACACGCCAGAGTGAAACCCATCGCGCCCTCTAGTGTCAGCAGGAAAATACCATGGATCAAATGTATTACTGCAAGTGTTTTCCTATTTATAATCCCTTTTCTTTGGTCTGGAGATTTTAGTTTTCTCAGAACGTAAGTCCATTGCCTGTGGCTCCAGGAGGAAGTTGGATGGAGATATTTTGGGCAGTTGAGAGCTGAGTAAGTTACTGCTTTCCTCCAAGTCATCAGGTACCTTGAGTAGAGGAGCTGAGACCGTGGATTCTTTTTTCTCTGAATTTAGGTGTCTTGGAAACTCATTCCACTTATTGAGATCATTTCCACATGAGCAGAAGTCCACTCTATCAGTCTCAGTGGAACTTCAGAATTTGTTTCTGTATGGTAATTATGGGGCATTACTAAAATATATGGTGAATGTTTGCAAAATTAATGCAGTAAAAGACACACTTTATCCCCCTCAAAATATTTGTCATTTCCTTAAATACATTTCTCCCATCACTCTTGCCCCTTCTGAAAATCTTCTTGATGACTTTTTACAAAGTTTAATTAAAAATGTGCTGATCGCAGCGCAAGAGCAGGACATAAAAACATTCAGGTGTGTCCTTAATCTGCCTCTCCAGGAGATCTGGCAGCCTGTGATTTCTGGTCGAAATGACCCCAAAGACGAATGCTTTAATTGATTCAGGACACTGAAGCATCCATAACACCATAAGCAAAAGCATGAAAGAAAACTTGCAGAACTACTTTAGAAGGTAGCAAAGAGGGTCGATAA
>PVJX010027222.1:0-25080 GCA_004027295.1 Dolichotis patagonum | reverse complement strand
CCCCACAGTAGCAATGTTTTTTTCCAAGTAAGTTCAAGCAAGTTGGTGCACAGCATGGAAGTAGAACCCCTGGCTATAAAGAAGAGGGGCTTCCTGAGCTGAAATGTCAGAGGTTATGGTGGAGACCAGGATGACTCAGAGGACACACAGGGCCTTCTGTGACCAAGGGTGGCCTGGAAGAGCAGAAGACAGGGCAGTGTTGGGGAGAGGACAGAAGGACTCACAGCTAGGGAGGATGAACAGTGCACCTTTAGAAAGGAAGGATTTAGTGAGGCTGCTCTCGAGAACTGTAGCAGAGTGCTGTGGGGATGGCGAGGGAGGGAAGGTTGAGCTCCCTGGCTGCTCAGCATGTTGGGAAGCTGGAGGAGGCTTTGTTCTTCTTGCCATGCCCTGGCTCTCCAGTGCATGGCTGAGGCTGGTCCTGCACACCTTGCGGATGTGTAAACCCTCCCACCCTTCTTTGGGCTGTTTGGGACCCTGTACCAAAAATGCATGGTGTTTACATTTCTGATCTAACCTTTCCGTTCCAAAGACTTTCCACAAACAGAATAGCAAACAGCTGTGAAATGTTACAGGTAAAAATTGGTCCTCACTTTTAGCACATATTAAATTGTTAATTATGTTTAACATCTGTGTTGTCTAATGGAACTCAAATAAATCACCTATGGGAAGCATTTAATAAAACGATAAATCTAGTCATGTGGTGTCTTAATTACTTTCTTATTACTGGGACAAACTATCTGATACCCACAATTTCAGGAAGGAAAGGTTTATTGTAGTTCATAGTTTGTAGAGGTTTCAGTCCATAGTCTCCAAGGCAGGGAGGCATGGCAGAGAAGCACTGTAGAGGAGAAACAGCTCATGGGATGGCATGTAGGAATAACAAGGCTTTTTTCTACTCTCCGCTTTTATTCCATCCAGGCTACACGTCTATTGGTTGGTGCCACCCACACCCAGATGGGTCTTCTTTCTTCAGCAAGTCTGTCCGCCACATCCAGAATTAGGCTAAGCCAATCATCAGACTGATCCAGTACCACTCACCCACGACCCAGTCATCTCCCCAAAGCTCTTCTTATGAGTACATAAGACTTTTGAGGGGGCATCTAGTTATAAGCTGTAACGTGGTAGGAAGTTCCACGTCGTTTGGTAAGAAGTCATATTGTCTGATGCAATTATCAACTCTGCATATTGTCTGATGCAATTATCAACTCAACAGACAAACTCTTAGACAAATCGTCTACAAGAGAATATAGTCCCACAGAGTTGTCTGACAAGATACTTACCTTAACAGATGTGTGTGAAGTGCTGAAGTCTTATATGTGTGCCACACATGATTTTATGTTATCTTATTCCTTGACACCAAATTTTTCATCTTTATAGAAATGTTTGAGTAATGTGTTAGTCAGGGTTCTCCAGAGACATAGAACCAACAGGATGTGTGTGTGTGTGTGTGTGTGTGTGTGTGTGTGTGTGTGTGTGATTTATCTTAAGCAACTATCTCCTGGAATATGTAGGAATAAGGCTACAATCTTCAAAGGGCTGGTAGGCTGGAGACCCAGAGAAGGGTATAGCCTAAGTTTACAGGCTGCCTATGGGCAGAAATGATGGTATTCCTTCTTGCCTGGATGGGAAGGAGGTCAGTTTTAGCCTGACGAAGAGTTTCACTGATTGCGTAGGATCCACCACCTTGTAGAGAGCAAACTGCCTTACTCAAAGCTCACCATTTAAATGTTAATGTGACTTAAGACACCTTCACAGAAACACTCGGTATAATTGTGATCAAATCGCCTGGCCACCATGCCAGTGAAGCTGAACATCAAATGAGCCTTCATTGGTGATGCCCAGGACACCTGAAGCCAAGCGGGTTGTTGGCTCCCTGACAGTCTCACGAGGCGTCAGCCCTGCAGATCCTCAGGTGAGGGTGCAGGGCATGGTGGGGTGTGCGCCAACTCTAGGCAGGTACTGTCAGGGATTCGTTTCACAGGGTTAGCTAGAGAAAGTTAGAGATGCATATGGAGTTACTGACTTGAAGAAGAATAATCTATAAGAAAAAACAAGGAGATTGAGTTCCTTTTGTACATTAAGTAAAACTTGAATGTTTATGAACAATGGTAGATCTGACACCCCAGAATCCCAGAACAATACAAAACAAAAACACCTTAAGCCTCTTGCACATATTTGATCTCTGATGTCTCCAACACATTGTGTTTGCCTGCACACTTTTGCAGGTTCCTTCCATTTCCTTACCCACGGAAGAGCCATGGCTTGTTAGTGCTTTTAAAGGTTCAACCTGCACAAAAGCATCCTTAGCTGAAAATACAGTTCTGTCTGTTATCTATTCTTCTGAGCTTCTCAAACTGTGATATAGGAAGGGTGAACCCTACTGTTGGTTCAAATGACATGAACTCTGTGGAGGTCATGGGGTCATTTGTTCCTCCTCCTTGGAGAAAAGCCCACAGTCCTGTACACTAGTAGTTCATTCCTCAACCACGTCCTGCAGGAGGGCAGAGAGCTTAGCTGCATAGTACTTGCAGCGCTTGGGTGGCTCCCACAAATGCCGGGAGGTTGAGATACAGTGGACACCAGCTGGGTCATCCCTGATGGCTCCCAGGGTCCCCATACTCTGAGAGCCTATGATTCAAGTCTCCCAGCAGGTGGCTAGAGAGCCTTTTCCAGCCCACAAGGACAGAGCTTCCTGCCTGGGTCTGACTGAGTGTACTTCACTATATGTCTCCCTCTAAAGCCAGGGTCCTCTCCTATAAGTGGCTAAATCTAATGATAAATGACAAAGGTTCTAAAACCAGGATCTGAGTGAGATTTGCAGAAGCAAGGATAAATAAGCCAAGATGCTACCGAGCCTCATGTTAGCATTAGATGCTAAAAGCAAGCATGAGGGCTGGGCTCCTGTTGGCTGACACCTTCCTGCATAATTATTTCCTCTTCCTGAGCACTCTTGGGTTTCCTTCCACACACAAGTTCCAGAGGAGAGTGCCTCTCCTGCAGCCTCTATTTTGGGCTCTTTTTATTTCCACGAGAATTGTTTTGTCACCTGTCTTTTGGGCAGGAGGAAATTTTCCAGCCCACAAGGACAGAACCTCCTGCCTGAGTACACTCAGTCAGACCCAACTTCTCATGAAACATTGCAACTTCTCATGAAAATTTCTTTTCAAAAATGAATTCAGCAAATGTAGATCTGACCCAATTAGTTTGCCACCCTAGGGGACCCAGAAAAGCATGAGAGCTCATTTCAGAATTATTGATTATCCAAGGTGAACAGAAGTAGTGGGGATGGCGACCTCCCTAAGCAGACTGCTGGTCAACCTCATTTAAATTCACAGCTGTCTTGCTCTCCCCTGATTGACTTTATTTTCTTTCTTTGTGCTTGGCCCCATCTCACATGGCGTGGGTGTGTCTCCTTTTTCTCTTGTTCATTGTCTTTTCCCAAGGCTCATGATCAAATGTCTCTGCAAGAGCTGTAATTTGTGTTTGTTCTATTCACTGCTGTAACCTCAGAAATTCATGCAGTGGCTCTTGATAAATATCTTCTAAATAATAAATGAATGAATGAATTCCAGTGCCTTGGTCTTATGTCTGCTCTTTGGACCTTACATGATAAATCTAATCTAACTGTATCTAATCAGAAGCAATTCTGCAGCTCTGTGTCATTAATGAGACATTAGAAAACATGAACTTCCCTCAGGCCCAAATGGCTATATTATTAGACCTCATCTGAAGGGGACATTTATTTAACACACACTCAGAAAGCGTGAGGAACATCAGGCACTAAGGACTTCATAGATGTCAGGTTGCTTAGGTCTCCTAATAGCACCATGTTAAGTATATTGATATTAGCACATTGTATAGATGAGGAGGTGGTTCTCAGAGGCACTGAGTGCATTGTTCAGAAGGTCAAGCTGGAGAATCTTTTTGGAACAGCTAACTTCTCCTGCTTGACAGGCAAGGCTTTGGTCCTCTCCTGGTAAAGTGGTCTCTCAGGACACAGAGATGGGAGAGAGGGAGAGAGAGACAGACAGACAGAGAGAGGATCTCTGCCTGGTTAAGTTATGCTGTGGTAGAAGTAAGAGCCCTGTTTCTCAGCCAGGCTGTCGTAGAACCTTGCACCACACACTGCGGGAGGTGAAAGTCAGACATGTGCCTATTATAATTTAGATCTAAAATGTACCCCCAAAGTCTTGTGACTTTGGGAGGTGACTGGGTCATCAGTAGTTAATCCATGGGCCAGTGGGAGGGACCTGGCTCTCCTCCTCTCTGCTCTTGACTGCCATGATGTGAGCAGAGAACAACTCTCTTCAACCAGGCCCTTCCACCGTGTAGTTCCTGCAGTGGAACCAGCCAACCATGTGTGAAATCATGGAAACTGGGAATCAAAACAACCTTCTTTAAGTTTTGAGTGTCTGACATTTTTGTCAGCAATGATAAAGCGGACCAATATGGCTTCCCAGGGGTCTGTTCTACAGACTCTCAGGGCAAGCTCCCCAGCATTTTCCAGGGAGGCCACAAGGCCATACTGTCCCCAAACCTACTTGTTAGAGCACCGGCTCTGTAAAGTAAAGGGAAGGACAAAGCCAGTGCTACAGCTTGGGTTTACTTTGACTGTGGTCCCCCACAAGCTTGTTTGTGGGGAGCACGGCCCTCACTGTGGCATTGTTGACAAGTGGGGAGACCTTAAAGACCTGAGCTTAGTGAGCAGTGATGGGCCAAAGGTGCTTCCTCCAAGGGATTCACTGTTCTTGAGGGGCCCTGGGTAGTTCTTTTAAGAGGGTTACTGCAAAAGAGCAAGATGAACCCTCAGTCTCTCCCTGGCCTCTGTCTCAGCACGGTGTCTCTCCTGGGTACTCTGCCTTGATGCTGTCTCCAGTGATGTGAGGGAGAAGATGCAGCCCTCTCCAGAGGTTCAACCAAGTCAGCTGCTCAATCTTTCAGCTCAATAAGCAAAGTAAATCTCTTTGCTTTGTGAGGTATCCAGCCTTAAGAATTTATTATAACAACAGGAAACGGACTGAGACAGTATATACACACACTCTTTTGCTGGTCTTTCTTGCACTGTATCAGGGCCTGCTTGAGTCCTCCAGTTTGGTTACTTCAGTCACCTAGTGTGTCTGTCCACTGGGGACAGCTGGCCTCTTAGGAGAGGGGAGGTTTGAAGATGCAACCATGGATGGCTGTAAAGGCTTCTGGTTCGCAATCTACCCTCAGGTCACTGTGTGAAGGGCGGGAGGTACATCCCTGGGGATGGTCATGTTGGGAATAGCAGGAAGCTGTTGACAGTCCTTCATTCAGTCTGCTGTGACCCAGACCTACAAGCAGAACAGGAGATAGGTGACTTGGTAGAGGCCTGGGACAGCTTGCAAGGGGGTCCTCTAGTACTGGAAATGTGGGTCAGGCCAGAGCATAGACCGGGGCCTGTGTGGGAAGGCCGTGGGACAGAGAAAGGCTGCTGAGCGGAGAAGTCACCTGGTCAAAGGTAGCTTTCAGGAGAAGATCTAGATACAATGGATCCCACACCCCACAGGTATCATGAAGTAAAATGACTCTTATAGAAGCACTCACTCCAAGCAGCCTATGTCCAGATGCTGGACCACATGGTACCGGTCTGGCCACATGGGAATGCCAGTGGATCCTGATGGGGTCCTAGCAGGTATATTCTTCACAAAATCCTTTCCCAACCCCCACTCCCTGGTCCCCACCAACCACCCACAACCTTTCTCAGCCTCTGCTCACACAGTTTCTCTTCCTTGTCCATACTCCCTCTGTTCCGCACCAGTAGATTTACATCTATTCAGGTCACTGCCTTGCTCAAGCCTCCCCTGATATATGTTCACACTCACACACACAAGCATGCACACACATGCATACACACAAACATAGGAGCTCACACAAGTTCACATACACATGCACAAATGCATACACACATAAACTCAAACACAGAGGCATCTGGCTGACCTTGAAGGCGTTTTGGAGACAAAGTGAATTTACGTTACAGAGGCTAAAATGATTGCATCATGTGTGGGTGCAGCTGCTCTCCATCTTTCCCAGCCCCTTTTGGACTTTGGAGATTGTCTCCTTGCAATGCTCCCCCTTGCTTTCTCTTTCCCATTTTCCACACTCTCATTTGCTCCTTTCCTAGCCTGCCACATCCTTCCTGACCCCTGTTCATTTTGAGTGCAGTCAAGTTCAGTCTCTCTGCTTATCAAACTGGGCTCTGATCCTTAGGGACTCAAACTGAATCCCAGAAGGATGCTGGGGCCATGGCAGTGACTGAGTTTCCCCCCTCCCTTTGGCTGCCTTAGATCTGTCTTCCTCTATCTCTCTGTTGGTCCAACAGAATCCTGGAGACAGCTCTGCAGAGCTGAATGTTCACTTTTTCCCCCAACAGTGATATAGCATAGGTACTTAAAATTGGCCATAAAAGGTGTATTTACACCAAAGAAAGTGGCAAAGTTTATTCCATAGGAAGTGGCAATGTCTACACCTTAGGAAATGGCACAGTCTACACCTTGGAAAGTGGCACAGTCTACATGTCAGGAAAAGTCTGCACTCCAGGGTCTTCTTGCTGGAGAGCTGGTTGTTAAATACTCACTATTGTACTGATGTGTCTATGATTTGCTTAATCATATGTGATAATTGCTAATAAAACAGAATCATGCTACTGTTTTAAACTCATTTTCTAGATGAACAATTTTTAATGTCACTTAATATGTTTCCATTGAATTTCATTACATGAATTCAAGATAGTTTATGCAAACAATCTCCTACACTACATATTTGCATTTTGCCATTATTTTTATATAAAAACTACAGTTGAGATATTTCTACACATCTGCTCAAACCCATCTTTAATCATTTACTTAAAATCAATGATGAAACAGAGTCACTGGGCTCAGGCTGTTCATACTTTCAGAGGTCTTGATCTGTGTTGCCAAGTTGAACTCAGGAAGACTGGAGCCATTTGTATGTTCGCAGGGAGCAGATGGTCATCTCCAATTCCCATTCATTTTCACTCCAAGTTAACTTATAGGTTTAGCATAATCTCACTCAAAATTCCAAAGGAACATTTGGACAAATAGTACTAAATGAAATTGAAGTTATCTGAAAAGTACGCATGCAAGTGTGTCCGTGATGAGGTCCGACTCTGCTGGACGTTCATTATCAAGCTTCCTCATTCTGAACAGCTTGGCACTGACCCTGGAGCCTCCAGCTGATCAGGGCAGAAACCCTAAAATTCAGACCAGTGTGCATGTGTGTGCGCATGTTCATATCTGCATAAAACCTCATAGGTACTCTGGATGAAGTCTTGAATTTATGGAGAAAAGTTAGAGCAGTTGAAAAGTCAGATCAGGGCAATTGTGTAAGAAGGAGGAGAAGGGAACAAGGTCGTTCTTCAAGCTTCAACAAAACAAATTGGACATAATTAAAATTCCAATGAACACTTAAAACACAGGTGAATTTACGTGATGATAAAGCAGAAAAGGCCTTTTAAAGCATGAAATTAAAGACAGAGGTTAAAAAATAAAATGATTGATAGGGCTATATTTTATAAAAGGCTATAAAATAATTTTTAAACAGTTGAAAAATTAAAAATATATTTGAAAAATGAATGGCAATGATTCAGAATATTTATTAAAAATCTACAAAGTAGTGTTGGGGGTTTAGCTCAGCAGCACAGTGCCTACCTGGCAAGCGTGAGGTCATGAGTTCAATGCCCGGTACCAAAAAAAAAATCTCAAATTAATAAAGACAATATAAAAATATTGGAAATAACATTTATGATAAATTTGCAAATGTAAAATTGAGTTCTCATATATTAAGAAATAAAAATTCATGTTTATATATGTAACTATTTTCTTGTCAATTCTATTATTACAAATGTTTTTATGTTCAATTATTTTACTTCTTTTATTTTTCATATGAAACACATTTGTTTTATAAGTGTAACTGACTACACGTTGTGACTGGTATCATTTCTGGAAATCTGATCATCAATTTGAATTTTTACAAAATTTTGAAAACATTATGTTCATATAGTTTCTATATATGAATTTTATAATTTAACTTTATTATATTTGAAAGTTATTCTGTGTGCTATGAGATGTATGTGTAATTTTATTAAAATTTAATATTCTAAAATAATATATTAACATCTTGCTCTTTTTCTGATATTTTTGTAATCTATATCAATAAATGCTTACTTATTCTAATTTATTAAAAGTTTTGTTAAATTATAAAGCTTTTAATTATACTGCTTTATAGAGTTTAATTGTTACTGCTTTATAGGGTTTTTTTATTTTAAGGGGGGTAAAATTAAACACAACAGAACAGAACAAAACGGGACATAAGAAAGCGTAAATTTCAAAGCTAGACAACCAGAGATCTTTGCTATCTGTCATATTGTCTCTTGTTTTCTTCCAAAGAGTTGTCCATATTGTCTCAAACAGTGAATTCATACAAAACAACATAATCAACCTCTCAAAAGATGTCCAGATCACTGGCTTCTACTTCTAAGGGGGGGGGACACGGACACACGTGACAGGACGACATGAGATGTTTGATTCTCAGCCTGCGTGCTGGCAGGCTCACAGCCACTCACCAAAGAGGGGAGTATTTGCTTGCTTTCCCAGCACCCCAGGTCCCAGCATGGTGCAGGTCCCAAGAGACGCCAGAGGAGATTTTTTATACTTAGTAGTATTATTTATTTCAAATGTAAATCCTTTTCAATTTTTTTCATATATCTACACCCTTATCAAGATCTTTTGGAAATTTTTTGTTTTCCTAAGTCAGTTTTGTAAATTTCTAAGAGGCACAAAAGTATGTGATGATGTATGTGAAGATTCACATGTGTATCTGTAGTGTATTTGTAAGCTGAATGGATGATTCAGTGAGGTTAAAATTCCAAGAACACAAGGCAAAGGTTTTCTTCTGCTCATTTTCCAGGAACAATCAAGGGCATAGTTGCTGGAGCAACTTTAGAGAAATGCACCAGGCAGCCTTGGAGGAATGCACAAGGCAGCTTCTTCATGAGGAGGGAAGGGACAGGTGGGCAGCCACCAGAGTGAGGAGCTCAGGAGCCGTCCTCAGAGCTGTCCTGAGAGCCATCCTCATGGTCCAGGGTATTAGAAGATGAGGTGCACAGCAGACCTGGGGGGACTAGCATAAACATATGAGTGCTGCAACTTGTAATAGCTAAATCTTGGAAACAACCAAAATGCCCAGCAACCACAGAATGGATTAAAAAGATGTGGTATTTTTATACAATGGAATACTACTCAGCTATAAAAAAGGATAATCTTGAGGCTTTATAGGTAAATGGAGGCAACTCGAGAACATACTCATAAGAGAAATAAGTCAAACTCACATTTACGAATATCATATTGTCTCCCTAGTATAAAAAGCAAAATTCTGAAAGAGTAGTAAGATTCTAAATATATCACAGATATTGTAATAATGAAAGGGAAATAAAGGACAGAATAAGTAGGATAGGGGAAAGGAAAAAAGGAAGAAAGGAAAAGATCATATGTACATTGGTAATCACATATGAGTGTATGTGTGTGTATATATATATATATATATATATATATATATATATGCTAGATAGAGAACTATACTACTAACCTCTGTTAGTTCATTAAAAAGAACAGTTAGTGCTGTCACTGTTTGATCACTTTTGTGCCTAGATTTTGTTACCTGAACAACAACTTCTAAGACAGAAACATGCAATATATTAACTAGTGTTAATTCCTTACTTTAAAAAATATTGTACCATTTCTATCCTTTTTTTGTTTTGCTTTTTTTAAAAAATAAAAAAAACCCTTAAAAAACCCAAAACAAGGAAACCATATGTGTGCTGACTGCTGCACACCATTTTCTGGTAGATCTAATGAACGTGCCGCAGGGCATACGTAGGGCATGTGCTAGGGGCAGAACTCTGCAAAGAAAGATGCAGAAACGGAGGTCGGGAGAGAGAGGAGACGAAGGGGTAGTGAGTAACGAGCTCCTAGTTTAACTCCCAGAATCTGTGTAGAAATATAAAGAGAAATATCTATAATACCTTGTAAGCTGACCAGGAAGCAGCTGTTAGCACCTAAATTTGATGGAACGACAAGGACAGATTCACAGTGATCAGAGCCCCTCTCCAAAGAGAAGGAGTTTGGTACAATAATCAGGACTGTAGCAGTCTCCTAGGTCTACACCATCCTCTGGAAAGGGGTTGTTACTTAAATAAAACAGACGATCATCATTGAGACAAGAAGATGTTTTACCAGTTCAATCGTTTCTATCGCTCTCACTGAATTTAATCAGCTTATTTGCACGTGTTGACAGAGACCCAGGAAAGAGCTTTCGCCGTCCATCAGCACAGCCTCATCTCAGGACAAAAGCCAGTTGCAGCTTGTGGCTCTGTGCCCGGGAAGGAAATGTGACTCCCAGCTCCAGGGAAGGTGTGCTTCATCCAGCAACAGGATCTGCGCTGGCGCTTGTTGTGCCAAGTTGGCAGGATGGAAGATGGTCTGTCGAGGGACTAGGTTTGGAGATGAAAGAGCCAGTGGTCAAGTGACTGGAGACAGAAGAACGTGACGCGCCTTGGGCAGCAGCCCCGGCGGCAGCCTCCCCGCCGTGGGTTGCCCTGTGGCTCTCTGCCCAGCCCAACAATGCTGGACCGGCGCCAAGAGCACGCCAGCAGCGCAGCCCTCACCTAGTCTGGCTGTGTGTGTGCACCGCACGATGAGGACACTCGCTTCCATCTCGACAGGGAAGCAACAAAAGCCCATGTGCAATACCTTTATCCAGGCTTTTAGCACATCTGCAGCATTTGACATGTGCTCCTGAAATTTGATTTGGAAATTTAACCTTTCATGATGGAGGAGAATAAAAGTCTCTTTCCTGGCCCCCGTCTCAAACTCAAAGGCTTCAGAGCTGGGGATTGGCAGTGTTCCCAAAGCACTGGAATATTTTTTCCCTCAGAAGAGCACAGCTGAGGTTTTAACTGTGTAATAGCTGAGGAAGCTACAGTAAGAAATGTGGTGGGTTTCATTTTTTTTTCAAGAGAGGCTTTCTTTGTTTTCCCTTTGTTTTTCTCCTCAGCAGCACCAGCACAGGAACACAGCTATGTGGCCAGTCGGATTGCACCCTGAGGCGGTCAGCACCAATGTGCATTGCCCATAGTTGGCACCCACGAGTGACTGGTTGACCACTTTATTACATTAAGTGTAGTTTTAGATTATTTTAAAGCGTTAAGTAATGTCACAACAGGTCCAGGGCTGCAGGAGGTTGGCACTAGGGACCATCGGCTCTCACAGTACCACTCTTGTGACAGTTACTCTCATTCTCATTCAATAGGTGACTCCACTGTGGACTGTGTGACTCAGGGCCTGGCAAACTTTGCTTTATAAAGGTCCAGATTGTGTGTATTTTAGGCTTTGAGAGCCAAAGTGTCTCTACTACAACAGTTCAACCCTACCACTGTCCTACTGGCACAGCCCTCCACAGTATGTAAATGAATGGACACAGCTGTGTCCTAATAAAACTTTATTTATAAAACTTGGTGTGAGTTGTATGTGGTCCATGAGCCATGATTTTTCTATAACCAACTTCCAGAAGTATTTTAGAAAGTAGTAAGTCTGACAGGGTAAGTGTATTTGAAGTGAGAGGGAATATTTTGAGGGAAAGTCATGGCAATGTGGCTTTTACCATAACACACTTTAAAGTTTAACATTAACCATCTGTTTGCTCACACTTTGTAACTTATAATAATCAGCATTTGTTAACTGTAGTCACCCAGCCCGTTCAGTGTAGATGTAGGATTTTACCATGAACATCTTTGTTTGTTGTGCCAGCAGACTTGAGGGAAAGGAGCTGCTCACACTCCTTGGCCCAGTGGCTGGAGGAGGACGGAGAAGGGAGGAGCAACGGACCTGTGTGCAGAGCCTGCCTTGCACTGCTGCTCACTGCCCTGGGAGTCTCCTTTCACCTTCAGGGTTAAGGCGAAGGCTGAGAGCAGTGAAGTCAGGCCCTCCAGGTCGCCATGAGGTTCTGGGCAACTGCCCGGAGCCCAGTCCCCAGAAGGCCCAGGGGCTGCTGCCGCTTGAATTCCGAATATACCTGGGACAGGGGCCTGCGTTCCCTGGGCTCTGCTGGGTGATGCGGTCCCCACAGTCAGGGAGAGAGGAGCTGGGGCTGGGCCTTGCTCTGCTGTGTTCCCTGCTCACCATCGGCGCCCAAGCAGCAGCACTGAGTGAAACTTTTGTCTTTGTCATTAGGCCAGGCCACACTGGGAAACTGTATTTGCAGGGGACAAATGTGAATATCCTCAAGGGATCAAACCCACACGGCCCATTTAAAAGGCACAAAATTCAACATAAAATATTTCAAAATCGTGTACTCCAAAAGGTCACAAGAAAATAGTTAAGATGTGTATGGCATGTCGAATTCTATTAACTGACATAGTCTTTTTAATGAATTTCTGTATCATTATTTTAACTTTCAAGGGAGGAAGTGAATCCTAGGAAAAGCTGAATAATTTGTAAAAGAGAGACAAGTTAAGCTGCAGACTCAACTTCTCTCTCTCAAAATGAACAGAATCGGTTTGTTTCAGGTCTTGTCTCAACCTCCAGAGTTACAAATGATTCCTGGAACAAAATATAATTATTTTCAGATATGCGTACTCTCATTAATGTCTGCCATGAACAGTTAAAGAGGACAGTATGCTGCTTTCTCTTTAAAAGGAGTCCTCGCTCTTCACCCGTGAGTGTGGGTGGATGTGTGGCCTTTGGGCTATGGGTGTCTCCGGGAAAGACTCAACCAGAAAAGCTGTGTGTGTGCTCCGAAGGCCATTAAGTGGGGACATCATACAACTTAAATAGCAGCAGGCGTTTTCCCTGGAAAGTGCACACTCCAACGTGGCTCTGTGTTACCTTTCACAGTGCTGATTCGGCTCCAGCCAGGAGATAAGCCCCGACTCACAGCGTGGAGTTTAGGCCCATCAATCACAGGGGAAAATTCTTCCAATAAAAAGTCTTTTCAGAAATCAAAGCTAAGTTAGTCTAATCTAGAAGCTGTAGCAGGCCAATCTGTGAAAGGTGAACTGTGCCTAGCCCCTGGGGTGCTGAGGAATTGTCCTGAGGGATGAATGCTGGCTGGGAGCACAGAGCCCTAAGAAACAACTCACCTTCCTCCACGGTGCCTTCTTTCTTCTGTGGGAACAATGTGGATAGATAATAACCACCTTCCATTTTTGCTGTGGGGATACAACAGACAATAGCAATATGTGAAAGCAAAGTATAAACATTAATTTTTTAAAACCTCCAGAGAATAGATTGCAATAACCACAGAAAAGTTGGTATTGCATTTGAGTTGACACTAAGACTGCAGGATTATCTACAGCAAAGTACACTGGAGGATTAACATCCCCCAGGTTCCAGCAGGAAAGAGGGGGCCCAGTGCAGCAGAGGTGGTGGCCAGAGCTGAAGGCCTGTGTGCAGAGCTGCAAGCAGGCTGGGAGTCCCAGGGTAGGGAGGGTACAGTGGGTTTTTGGCAGCCTGGAAGCTCTGTCTGTCTGCACTTCGAACAGAGTGTCAGCTGTCAGCCAGGACTTGGAAGAATCCAGTGCTGGCAGCTGGTGGGTACAGTGGAGACATCAATCCCTCCTTTGCCCCTCTTCTTTCTTTGTCACTGCCTGGACCTCCCATGGAGCACAGGTGAAAAAAGTTGACCAGGGACCCATCTGGGTAGCTTCTAGGATGATCTGTGGGAGGCAGAGCAAGGACTCTGAGGCACAGCAGCAAGTGTCAGACACGGAAGCATCAAAGGGCAGCGGGTTCCATGTCTGCTGCACCTGCATCCATGTCTCACCGGGGATCAACAAGCGTCATATCTACACCTGTCTACACAGCCTGAACCTCTCCATCTGCTCTTCATGGATGTAGAAGCTGGGAATCTCGGAAAAGGTGATTTTGAGGACACAGCTTTCCTGGCAGTGGGGCTCCTGGAGCATTCGCCTGGCTGCCCATACGCAGTACAGAATGCCTGGTGCTGACCAAGGGCCCCAAGGACTCCACACCATGTGACCTCTCTGCATGGTCACACACACACACCTGTACACACGCACACTTGGGGTGGGGTCCCCTGTCCCAAAGGGGGCTTCATTCTAGTGAGAATAAGCAAGTCCAAACATAGAAGGGCTTTATAAAATTTTAAAGCAGTAAGAGAGGAAGTAGGGTAAGAGGACAGTGGAGAGGGCAAGAGGAGACCATCTCACGCTGGCAACAGGGACAGGGGAGACGGCCCTGCGTGTCCGCAGCAGCTGGGGCCGAGTGTGCCTGATTCACAGATGGGCAGGACAGGTCCCAGTGGGCAGCATCAGGACTGCCATGGGCTCTGGGGACTTGGCCCCCACAGCGCCTTCCTTCCCCAGCAATATAAATTACCCTCTGTGGTCACACTGGTATAAAGAAAACCACCAGGGCCTAAGCTGAGTTGTTTTCCTTCCTTCTGCTCTTTCCTTTCCTTCTCCTTCTTCCTCTCCTTTTCTTCACAGCCTAGACTCCTGCCTGAGAGAAGAAACACCTGCCCCCCAGTCCTGCTTTGATACCTTTGTGCATTCCTGACCTGTCTGAGCCTTGAAGCTGTTTTCCTACTGAGCTCTGTCTAAGGTGTGGGCTGGAGGGGATGTGTCTTTAATTCACTTTGGTGTTGGCCCTGTAGTCAGCCCATCTTAAACAGAGACGGGATGAAGTCACGCACCACACAGCATGTGCTGCCTTCCTGCTACTTCCATGATCCAATGTCTGTCTTTCTTCTCCTTGCCACTTGGCTCAGACTTCTGACTTCTGTGTCTTTCACGCCAAGCAGACTCCTGCCTCAGGACCTTTGCACAAACAGCTCTCAATGTCTAGGGTGCTCTTGCTGAAATACCCACAGTGCTCACTTTCCCATTCCAGTTACAGTTTCTCTTCCCTTCCACTTTCCCAGAGAGGATGTTTCTGCTCCTCTGATCTCCCCACATAAACCAGCACTGTATCCCAGCACCACCTCTCCTTAGAATTTTAAAAGAAACTGTTGTGGGTCTCTAAGTACTGTGGGCCTTCACTACTCCTCCCCTGCAACAGAGGATCCTTGAGCTTCCTGCAGCTGAAAGTGGGCAGGGACACCTCCTCTCCCAAAGCAGCAGGGACAGCATCTGCTTCCGGGTCACGCTGCACTGTGCTCCCTTGCTCTGCGCACTGATCCTGGTTAAGTGTGAGACAGAGGCTGCAGGTAATAGCGGACCCGGAGTCCTGGCCAGCAGCAAAGCAGTGTGAGGGCTCAGCTGGAACCCTCCACAAGCTCCCAGGAGCGGGGAGATCATCTCACCCAGCTCCGAAGCTGGGCCGGAAGAGGAAGTTGGCTACCTGGGAGAGGAGGAGGGGGAGACAGTACCTGATCCATACCTTGGCTCCCTGGCTGCTGGTCACCCAGGCAGCTGTACCCTGAGTGTGTTTGTCCTTCCAGCGGGCAGGTCTTCTGATGACAGCACGGAGATTCTGCCAGGGGCGCTGGGAGTCAAGTGACTATTTATTGGACATTGTTTGATGTCACTCAAAGGTGAGCAGAAAGCCTGGAGCCTGAGGAGTTCACCACCTCTCAGAAGAGACTTTAATTCCAGAGAGAGGAAGAGATGGTGACGGGAAGTGGTCCCTGGCCAGCGTGCTGCCCCAACCATGCCCTCCACGTGGGTTTGCCCCTAGGCACTGCTTATCTTTCTGGGGGTGTCGGGTTGCAAGGGGTGCTGTGTCCACTGCCTCATCTCCAGGACCTGGAGCAGAAGACCCTGGCAAATGTATGGGTTCAGTAGCCTTCCTAGGAATGAATTAGCAACGTTATTTTTTGTTGGGTTGACTCCTATATTTTAATAAATGGGTGGAAGTCAAGGTTTGGGAAACAAATGACTGTGGACAGTTCAGTTTAATACTTACTGAACACTCCTTAATAAATGTTACCTAATAGCCCTGAACACTAACATCATGAAAGACAAAAAAGGTGAGAGTAAAGACTATGAAAGCCGGTGTGGTGGCACATACCTGTGTTCCCAGCACTTGGGAGGCTGAGATAGGAGAATCGCTGTGAGTTTGAAGCCACCCGGGACCACAGAAGTGAGTTCAAGACCAGCCTGCACTGCATAGCAAGACTACCTCAAAACAAAAATAAGACAAAACAAAACAAAAGAGGAGAAAATCATGAAAACCAAAATTATTGGGAACTCACAGAGCACTCGGCTGAACGACACGGCCCATGTGGTGTTCAGTGAGGATGTTGGGTGTCTGAGCTTGTATCCTGTGACCTTGGAAGGTGCAGCCCACAGCCCCACACAGACACAGAAGAAACCGACTGACAGGGAGAGTCAAGTGGAGGAGCATACGCTGTGCTAGTCAGGGACCCCCAGCTGTGCCAGGCAGCTCGGTTAAACGTGCACCTCCACAAAGCATTTTTCTTCCATGTCCTATTTATTCTGAGTCTCTAGAGTCATAACTGAAAAATAAGTAGTGTAATAAATACGTTTTCCTGAGTTGTAAAGCTATTTCAACAGAGTACTTTCCAACGTACATGATTTAAATCGCATTAGTAACACAGTTGATGAATTGTCTTTTTAAAGGCTATAGCATCTGTAAATAATTTGATCTATTCTGTATTATTTTTAAAATTTATTTTAAAGAGGGAGAAAACAAAGCAAAAACACAAGGAAAACAAGAAGACCAGAGACAAACACACAAGAGACAAGAGGCCAACAGCTACAACACAAAACCCAGAGCAATAACAATATAGGCTTTCAAAACAACATGATAGGAACACAATAATGGTTATCATTTTGCAGTTATTATCTTCAAAAGAGTTACTCAGACTACCAGGTATAGACATGTAAAACTGATCTAATCATGTGAGTATTAACTGTTCTGTTCCAAGAACTAATAGAATTAGTAGTAGGAATCATCTTAGCTATCTTACACATGTACATACAAATTTATATCTTTTTTCTTTTCCCTTCCTTTTTTTCTCCTTCCTATCTGGGTTACTTTTTCCCTTTGAGCAGTTTTTCACCCTTTCACACTATTTATTGAAGATTTTGGGTCTTATTTACTCTTTCAATTTCTTACACTAGGGAGAAAATACAGTATTTACACATGTGAGCCTGATTTATTTCACTTATGAGTATGGTCTCAAGTCGCATGATCTACACTATATTAAAAATGTTCTGACTGGGGTAAACTATGAGGAAAACTTTTTTTAAAGTTAAGCTCTTAGTCATAGAAATAAAGACCATAAATATTATGGCTGCTGAGTTTGTACATAAGATTGGTGAGTGACAACTTGTTCTGGAGGAGTTTCTACACTCTGGGCCCTGGTGCACACTCACAAATATATCTCCCCATCACACACACACACACACACACACACACACACACACACACATACACACACGGTTTCACAAAGTCCTGAGCCTCTTTTATTATTTTATGTTGTTTTCATTTAGCAGAGTTTTGGGTAAATCTTTGGAACTTTCTTTCTGGGTCTGGGTCTCTCTGTTGCCACAGCTGGCACCTGCTCTACTCTCCTTTCTTCCCTTCCATCGCTGACCCCAAGCCCTAATCACCTCCACAAGGAGTGCCTGTGGGTCACACCTGCAGTGTGAAGATTAATGGAGATGGTGAACAGGGACCCCCTGCCTGCCGTGCTGTAAGCTTCCTTATCAATTAGAGCAGAGAATGGGGCCCCTGCCCCACTCTGCAGCTATGACTTTTGGCCCCGTTTTACAGAGGAGCTGAGCTCCCCGTTTTACAGAGGTGAAGTAACTCCTGCAGGCTCCTGAAACTACAGAGTCCTGAAGCTCAGACTCTGCCAAATCTCTTCTTTCTCCATTGCTGCTGACATTGCATGTAGTCTGCCCCGAGGAAGTCCCGAGAGCAGACGGTAGAGATGCAGCCCAGAGTGGGGACAGGAGGGACCTCTGAGGAGGTCATGGAGACTGTGGGTTTTTCTTCTCTCTACATAACAGCGTTTATATTTTAATAAATTAAATCTTCACTTACCTCTTTCTGAATTTGATGACTTCATGTTTTTAGAAGAATTCAACAAATTCTAATTCTACATTTTCTAAATATCCCTTTAGTGGTCTCTGGGTCTCTGGGCAGTTTAGTTTGCATTATCCAGAGAGATTTATAAAATCACCTGGTAGTCATTGATGGCTTCTTTGATTTACGAGTTGTTAAGCAGCAGACCCCCCCCCCCCCGTCAAGGTCAGAGTTCCCATTCAGTAATAAGAGGGGAATTTGCATACATCCTTTATTCATAGGATATTACTTAGAACATCATGAAAATTATAAGGGCCCTTCTGTGATCTCCAAGGCGCGTTTTGCCCTTGTTCAGTCTCACTAGGACATTCTGATTAAGAAGTGGCTTAGGCAAACAAATTTCACATAAAGCACCAGCCTTCCCGTCCCAGCTTATGAATGACTTCTCCAATGAGATCATCTCCCCTCCCCCAGGTAAATGCCAGACTCCCAGCTCCTTGGTGGTACAGCCCTAATTCCTTCCTCTCCTCCTCTAGAGAATCATCATAGGTATGGCTCCTTACTTAGTAGCTCTCTTCCTGGCTCCTCTCTTTGTAGCAGAGGGCAGGGACTGCAAGGCTCTGGCCAGCTTTGTCCCCAGGCCTGGTTCATTGTTGACCACCTCACAGTGACTCACTATTCCCTGAATGCATGAAAGTGTGAATAATATCTACAGAGGTCCAAGCCAATAAACATGCGGGGTGTTCTTTCCTCAGATGAAGTGCACTGAGCATCTTGCTTCCCACCAACTCCTGGAGAACTGGGGGGCCTTTCCAACTTGCAGCCCTAGGGCATGGAAGCAGTTTCCAACTTTCTCACAGTTGGATAAGGGAGGCCATTCCTAACATAGAAATGCACAGATCTCAGCATGCTGGAAAAGAACTTCCAGCATCTGCAGATGAGAAGCTCTTGTAAGGCATGTGTTCCACACAAAGCAGTTCCCACCTCACTCAGGGGACCGTGGTCATAGCATGGCATCAAGACCCAAAAGTCTACCTGCTTTTGCTCAGCCTGATTCAAAATGCAATAAATATTTCATCAATAATTTTCTTCCTTAATAAGAGAACACTAAATAAGGCAACCTTCAACTCTTTTGTCATTATCCTGAATATCTGCACAGTTTTCACATAAGGCAGTAGTGCTAATAAGTTGTACCGTTCTATTTCTGGGAAAGTTATATAGGAAATAATTGTAGCATTTTGCAAGCATCAAGTCAAACATCAAACATAAGATCTTGGTGGGGAAATAGTTGATATAAAGTAGTTTAATGTTTGAAATCTTGATAGCAAAACTTGAATATTCTTTCAAGATTGTGCATAGATACATGTATTTTGGGTATAAGTAAAATGAATGATCCATTATGCATTTTCAACAAAGCATAAACCAATTTTTACTTGTATTAATATTCTAAATATTATGTTTAATTTAGTAGAGATTAGATATGTTATTGATATGTACAGCTGCCCAATCAGTGTTTCAGAGCTACCATAGTAACTTTCTAAGCTAATATATTCACTTTTTCAGCTAGATTAATATATTGTTTTACAACTGCTAAACATGAAATGCCATCCAATTTCTAAAGTAAAATATTACACTTATGGAATAAGAACATATTTTATAATTCTATTTTGTTTGCAGTAATGACAACAGGAATTTAAAGAATGTGAACATTCACCACACCAGCTCTTTCTTTTCTTGCAAACATTTCTTCTCTGTGCCTTCAGCCATGTTTGGAGTTTTCATCATGAATGTTTGGCAAATTCTATAAACCAAGGTGCAGCTTTCAGAGAGTTTGTTAATATGCGTTTACCAGCACAGCCCTGAGCTAAGTAGAGATCTGTAACTGTGGTCGTGGTTGAGGTTGGAGTGTGGTGTTGTGTTCTTGCCAATTGTACATGGCCTTATCTCCAGAAATCTCTTCCTTGAAGCCCAACTCACTACAGATCCAGGAATGAAGCCAGTGCCTGGGAGTGGCCGTAGTGTAAGCCACACTTCCAGCCTGGAGTCATGTGTATCTCATAAGTCAAAAGAGAAATCATCAGACTTATGACCGAATGTGATGCTTATGATAAATCTTTCAAAACCTTATTTTTTTTAGCCATTTTGACATGAGAGTGTAAAATGTGCTGATACATTTTCAAATCTCTCAAATACCTTTGAACTCTGGTAAAATAACTTGGTAACACCACACATGGAAATGTCCCAAGTTGATGTCAATGTATGCCAATGTCTGTCCTGACCTGTGGCCATCATTCCTTGGTTTAGTGTAACAGCACAAGCGCCATAGGCTTTTGTCATTAAAATGGCACATCTCTGCCTGAGCTTCACACTTGCACTAGTTTAGTAATCATGGATTCACCTGGACTAGTGAAATGGCACAGATTGGTGATTTCAGTGTTTGAAGACTGTTGGGGACCACAAATTACAAACTGACATAGAATCTGAAGCCTTTCTTGCCTTGCTTTGTGGCTAGTGTTGGAATTTGGAAATCCCACTTCCTCTCCATCAATGAGGCTGTAAAGCACACAGAGCAGGGTAAAATCTGATGAGGACAATACAGACAAAAAATAACCAGGTGTGGAGATTGATCTTAATTTGTTTAAGGGCAGGCATTAAACCTGCCCATTTGACCACTATTTCTGTGCCATTCTAGAAAAAACATGATATCCCTCCTGTTGCCTTGGCTAACAAAATGATGGTTAGTTGCAAATTCTTGGTCTTTGTTCCCAGAAAACACTGATTATTCCAGAGACCTATTTTCTTTCAATTTTTGTCCCTTGCTTTTTTTCTTTCTTACTGTTATACTGTACCTCTGGGTAGGAGATGAGGACCCACTGCAGGGTGTCTGATAACTGGCACTGTAGAAAGAGTTTCCAATAACTGGCGTCCAACCGGGAACATGGTGCAAGTTAAAAGACTGAAGATTAGATTTGCTTATTTAATTACTGTGTATTCAAATCTATTTCTAGAAAACTCAGACTAGTTCTGGAAAAAAGGAGAATTATCCTAGAAAATCAAAATGTGTGGTTGTTCAAGTTAGAGGAAGGAGTTATTAAACCGGACTTCAATGAACTTGCTGGTTCTTGTAAAGATAACAACTTTTGCCTCCAAAAATGGGTTGGCATGGATCAGGTGACCCTCTGTAGGGGTAATATGAGGTCCTCCCACATCCCAGCCACACTTGTTCAGGCCATGTGGGAAGAGTCAACATTTGGCTATAGCTGTCTTATGAAAATATTATCACTTTTAGTGACAAAGAATAAGAAGCATTATTTCTTCACTGATAATTCAGTTATCTCTAATTTTTCACTTGTGGATTTTAATCATTTATATTTTCTTAGGAAATAGTCATGGCAATTCTCAAATTTACTTGCACAGCATAAAAAATGTTTCTTTAAATTTTTCTCCATGTTTTCTGTCTTATAATTTCCTCCATTTCATTTTACTATTCCTTGGCTAAATAACTGAACATGATGCAGAAGTAATATACTTTCAGAAATTTTACTTATTGATAAAAACATTCAGCACCATGAATTTTCCACTGACAACAACTTTGTCTTATTGATTATAATATGAAGTTTTTGCCATTGTTGTTTTCTGTGTATTTTGTAATTTGGTTTTAATTTTCTCTTAAGGTTGCTTAGGTGACTGTTTGATGTTTTTGTTTTTGATTTAACCATCTTCTTCAACTTTGTTTATCTTTTCACTTCTCTTTCCGGATAGCAGAGAGTCTCAGCATTATGGCAGGCTGAGGCAGGAGGATTGAGGGTTTGAGTCCAATCTGGGCAACTTGACAAATTACTGAGAGTCTGTCTAAAAAATTAAAAAAAAAAAAGCAGAGCTGGATATGTAGGTCAGTGCACAGGCCCTGGATTCAATCCCCACCGCCACCACAAAGATGATATAGTAACTACTACCTATTGACAATAGCATTATTCATTCAACAGGTACTTACTGAGTGCTTACTGTCTTCTTTACAGTGTGGTCAAAGCTAGAAATAAAGCAGTTAGTAAAGACAGACAGGTCCTGAATTCATCACATTTATACTTATGTGTGGAACACAAATGTCAGCTTACAACCCAAAGCTATAACTGTTAAAAATGGACCCATGCTGCAGTGAATCTGTAATAGGAATGTCTGACAAAAGTAAAAAATTGAGGAAGATTTCTCACTAGGTAATAGTGTGGTAGAAGGGGCCGTGAGGAAAGGAGTGCTCCCAGCAGAGGAGATAGAATGCACCGAGTCCTGGTGATGGGAAGAAGTGTAGGTGCTCAAGGAGTGGAGGGATGATGGGTGTGGATGAGTTGCAAAGAGAATGCAGGGTAAGGGGCGCCGAGCCATTTTAGAGACCCTTTTATGTGAGTGTGTCTAGTTGCACTATCATGGCTGCCTTAATGTCCCAGACTGAATTGAAACTTTGTCTTTTCATAGTCATTTTGACTTTATGGAAGTCACATGGTGCCAGATCTGGTGAACAGGTGGCTGAGGACACAATGTAATGTTTTTACGAGCTTGCCTTTCTATAGGATGGTACAAGGCAGTAGCATTCACTCTATTTTTTAAATCACACCTTGTAAAGACACTCAACAAAGAAGATTTCCAGAAGTGCTTCAGAAGGTAGCAAGAATGATGGTACAAGGGTGATCAAATCAACAAGGATTATGGGAAGGGAGAAGGTAAATGGCAATGTGTCTTTTATTGCAATAAATTTAAAAAATTTGAACATTCACCTTATACTTTAACCAAACCTTGTGTATATTGCTTTTTATTCCAAGTCTGGATGGAGAGGTTGTGGGGTTTCAAAACAATATGCCCACTCGCTGGGACTTGACAGTCAGTTCTCAGTGCAGATAAATTCTTCTACCTGGACAGCTCCATTCTAATCTGCCAGCAAAGCAAGGAGCATGCACTCCTTTGGACTGAGAAAAAAAGCACACAGAAAAAACTCACATTTAACAGGGCTCCTATACCAAAGTTGTCTTGGCATAGGGGTGGATAGGCAATTCTAGCCCTCAAATTTACAAAAGAGGGCATAGTTTTGAAGCAAAACTGCAAAAGTTTTCAGTGATTCTCCTGCTGAAGCCTGAATGAGGATCTACATGATACTCTGTTTTACTTGTTTTAAGTATCTGTAAGTTACTTCAATGAGGTAACAGGCATCTGCTTTTTATGGTCTTCATCTCCCACCTTTTGGTTTGTATACATCTATGTAAGATACTTGAAGTGTTGGTTAATCATCCATCCAGCATGATAAGAGTGATAGCATCATAGAATGAGCCAGTGTGATGCTTGTGAAATGCTCAAGATAATTAGGGTCTCTAAGGACTAAATGGGTCTGAGGCAAGACTGTGAATGCATACTGTTATCTTTACTAGATGAGAGCAATCTTTTTTCCTGGCAAGCTTTACAACTTGATGTTGGAGGAAAACATTTTACATAACAATAACTGCAAACAAACATTCCAACTTGAAGGTCTGTTTCTTAGGAAGACTATTAATATTGTATTATTTAAGATTTAGTTATTGTCATAATTTGTGTCTGAATGTTCACCCAAAGCCTCACACAGTCTTGCTTTTCAGAGGTGGGCTTCATTTGTGATTCATTCATGGTCTAACACTGGAATTGGCAGTTTGAGTGCTGCACCCGCCCTGGGGTGGGTAGCTTGCATACAGTATAAGTGAGGGAAAGAGGCTTGTTTTTTCTCTTTTGCTTTTGTTACTTTTGCTGCTTTCTGCCACCATGGATGGTTGCCCCTGTGTCATGCCTTGGAGCCAGTTGATTATGGACTGAAACTTCCACAAACTGTGAGCTAAATAAATCTTTTCTTCCTTAATTTTGGGTGCTGAGTATTTTGTCTTAGCAATGAGAAAAAAGCAAACAACACAAAATACAGTACCAGAGAAGCAGGGTTGTTACTGTGACTATACCTAACCATGTAATTCAAGGGCCTTTGTGTATAGCTTGTGGGAAGAGTTTGTAAAGGTTTGGAGATGTTGCCTGAAAGAGTAGAGCTGAAATGCCTTAGACTGTTCTGTATGGGAGAGTCTTGTCAGAGCTCAGAAGAGCAGAAAGCTAATAGAAATCCTGCCAGCAAAGACTGGGCTTAGAAGATTTCTGCTGAGAAGAAGGACTGCATCCATTGTTGGACTCCAGATTATGTATGTTGTGGCTTGGCAAAAGGTTGTCTGCATTTTGCTTCTGTGCAGAGATTTTGCCTGAGACTAAGATTAAGAGTGGCACACTAATTAACCTGACAGAAATTTCATGGCAGTCAAATGGTGTGGCAGTGGCATGGCTATTGATGGGTGCTTTTAGCCTGATTTATATTGCAAATCAAGAGCAAAGTGCCCAGCAGGGTGGTTCAAGGTAATGTGAGTTTGGCTAGAATAGAAGCTTCAGTAAAGCTATGACTGCAAAGACAGAGTTGAGGATATTTCTATTGTTGAGAAGGAAGAGGAGAATAGAAAAGTGGCCTGAGGGCATCACAGAAAGCAGCAAGTCTCTGCTCTTTGCAGCCTCAAAACTGTAGAAGTAAAAGACTTTGGTTTGAGGAAAGAGTTACAGAACACCATGCTCTGAAATGGCAGCAGCCAACCCATGTTCTGCAATAGTGGCAGCCATGCCAGGTTCCAGACAGCATAGACAATTTGTTCTTTAGAATCAGGTTCAGAGTACCTAGTGATCCAGGCACTCAACCCCTACAGCCAAGAGAGAGGAAAGCCTGGCTACTGTTCCAGCTGGCAGTGGACCTTGGCATCATCTGTGTGGCTCTGGTTTTATGTGCATGCAGAATGCAAGAGTTCTGAGGTTAAAAAGCCTTCTGCCTAGATTTCAGGAGAAGGCTTGTGAGGCCAGGCAGGGTGCCCCTCAGAGGGCAGTATATGAAGCTGTAAGTGTGAAGCCAAAGGTGCAGTAGAGTCCCCAAAAGTTTGGAAAATCCAGGAGTGTGGATCATCTAAGGAAAGCTGCAAGGATTAAGCAGAGC
>PVJX010027221.1:0-25064 GCA_004027295.1 Dolichotis patagonum | reverse complement strand
AAGCATTAAAGACATTATAAGACTTCAAAAGCAAGTAATAATCAAACCAGAGTGGGTATCTTAGTGAATCTTGTCATCTTCAGTGTAGTTGCCTATACTCTTAGACTTGATGCTATCAATCACAACAGATTTAAATAAAATCAGTCAATACAAAGTAGCAATCTAACAAACCAGATTCAAATAAGATCAGCCATAATAAAACAGTATAAGTTATAAAGGGCTTCAGATTAAGTTGATAGGAAAATTAGGGGTGATTACCATAATATGTCCTCTTATTTTTGGGATAGCTGACCATGTCCTCAAGTCTAGCGTAAGTAGCCAAACTGAACAGCACATAATTCATCCAAGCAGAGTGGTGAGAATAATGTAAATTCTAAATCTTGTTACCCCATTAACAGTATCCTCTGCCTCCCTTTTTTAGACAATTTCTCCCCTTTCACTCCCATGGGATGCACTGCTTGTTTTGCTTTTCTAACCTCTGTGCCTGTTGAAATCTATTTGTGTTTTCCACTTGCATCACCCCTTATAATAAGGAGGTTGACTAATGAATACTTGTAGGTAAGTAGTGAGTGATGACTTAGTGACAGCTACATGTCATCTGTTCCTCCACTGTCATTCTCATGTTGAGATTCACTCTTGGTACAAGTACCTCTCTCACATCGCCTTGATCTAATTCCCCTAAAGACATTTGAGGTTGCTTTATCTCTCTAAAATTCGGTGGTTCCAATGACCAAATTTTCTATGATTCAGATTCTGTCAAGGGGATTTCAGTTCCTTCGATTTTCTTAGAAAGTCTCAGGGGGAAAAAGGGAGGGCTTTTTCTAAGCTTATTCAAGAGCATCATAAGTGTAAGTTCCTTGGTAGAACTCAGTACCCTGATGTTCTATGTTATCTTGTTAGCGGGTTTCTTTCTTTCCAGCCTACAAAAGAGTATCTTTTGACACTTCCTCTTCTTTGAAAGAGCTAAACCTGATTAGATCCGACCCACCCAGGGAAATCACCATTTTGATCAATTCAAAGTTGGCCAACTAGTAAGATAATCATAGGCATGATATTCCACTCACATTCCTGAGGAACAGCTTCTGTCAACAGCTCGTTCTGCAATGGCGGTAGAGGAAATGGAGAGCTTTGAACTGGTGATTAAATATACTGGCTGGAAATAACTTAAACACGTTTGCTCATAGCTCCTTAGGTAGAAGTAGGCTCACGATCCAGTCAAACACATGGCCACCAGGAAACGCCTGGAAAGTGGGCAACTGGAAATGTCTGGCAGCTGTCTCTAAAGAGTGTCGTGGAGGATAAGGGATTTGTCTGTCATTTTTGTGTTCCCAAGTCTTGGTGTAATTGAGATGCTGAGTATGGGTGTAAGAAACAATATTCCCAAGTACATCTTTTTCTTCTTCTATCATCTTGAAACTCAGGGAAAAAACCATGATAATTCATCTGTTCATGTTCTTGTGGCTATTTTTTATTTATTGTTGCCTTGCTGAAAGCATTGCTATCAAGGCGAAGAAAAACAAAACCCATATTTTAGAATTCAATGAAAATAAAATTATTTCAAGGCTGCTATGCAGACATTTGACCATGGAGATCTAGTATGAATATGATCTTTATCAATACACTTTAGTCTATAAAGGTATCGAGGAGACTTCTCTTGGCCCATACACTGAGAGTAGCTATTTTCTCTGCAGATTCCCTCCCCCCCAAATAGATGCTAAATATGGTTAGACATTCGGCATCTTGGTGAGTTATATATTCATTGCAACAATTTTCATTGTCCTTGTAAAAATGTGATTGAAGAAGCAAATTCTGACTATCCCCTATGTTGCTTACAGTATTTTAAAATCTTATTGTCATTATGACACAGACAAGCTCCAAAGAAGCACTACACAAGCTGTTCATTCAAGCAGCCAGAGCATTAAAATGATGCATTTGGGAGAAACAATAGACACAAAATATCAACCTTTCCCCAAGGGCTGATTTAAAATAGAACACTGTGGTTAGTCCACTATTTTTTTCTGCCTAAAATATATCTAAAGAATAGTCACTAATTACTTCATTTGGACTCTTCTTGTACACTGGAAAGTTTATATGTAATTATCAGATTAATGAGGTTTAGCTTGTTGTAGAAGTGCAAAATGGAAATAGATGAACAAAGGTAGTCCCCTCAAGTACTGATAGCCAAGAGTTCCCGTATGTCATCAGACAAGTAAAATTCCCACCCTGTGAAGGGGATTCCAGGCTTGAAGATGAAAAAAATGGGGCAAGGCAATGAGAAAACCTGGCTGGCTAGAGCTACTTGCTTGGTATAGAAATTTCAGAAGATGCTGTCATACTTTTAGTTTCAGATGGTACCACATGAAGAAAGTCTTAGGCATTCACGTTTTAAAATTGAGATCGCAGATCCAGGCTAAGTAGCACAGAGAGATGAGTCAGTAAGAAGGAGGACCTCTGGGTAACGTGAACCAAGAGGAATGAACCATGCATAAGATGCCTGGGGCAGATAGGAGCTCACTTAATACTCTAGGGACAAGGAAAAGCTGTGAGTGGGCAGTGGATATGCAGATGTAGGCAGAGTAAAGCAGGCCATGGGAGCGGAGGAAATCGGTGTGGGAGGAGGGTTCGGCAATGTGGCAGGGAGCAGGGGTGGCAGGCAGCAGCTAAAAGGAGGAGAAAGAGAAACAGAAATGACAGGTAAACCTGGGGTTAATGCTAAGACAATGATAGATGGGTACACCACGAAACTGGGATTGAGATGGAAGGAAATCCAGATGAATGTCCTGCTACAATCCTTCCTTGAGGTGCTCCATTTGAAGAGTCTAGTATTCTTTGCTTTTTTTTTTTCTTCTAGAACTAACAAGCAATTGCTAAAATGATTTAGCTGCTAGCATAAAAGCATTTCTTCTAGGATGATTAGATTGGTGAATATCAGCTTCTTGTTTGCCTCATCTTAAGATCTGAGGAGCCAGCCAGGACCAGATGGGGAGGGCTCAAGTGATCTGAGGCTCCACTTTTTTCTGTTGTCTGTACTGTATCAGAACCATCTCTGCACTCTCTTTCCACCAGTAATGGCGTTACTGCTGAGTAAGAAGCTTACACTGCCCTATACCTGATCATAGTCTCCAGATGAACACATTCACATGCTCCTGTGTTGGGCACCAAGATACTAAGACTGGAACAATGCCCATCAAGAATTATTTATTATAAAATGGACGTCTGTGTGCAGTTCTTCTGAGTTTAGTAGTTAACTGTTTTCTTTGTAGAACTGCATCTTCACCTATAACTATAACTCTGTTTTCCTTCAAGCCTGCCGATCTCATGGTTATACCAGGCTCTTTGCTGTCAAATGTACTCATTCCCCTGGGAAGAGCAGAAATGAGGACCCCAGACATTTCCTGAGAACCTCATATGAATGGTACCAATGGTGAGTGATGAGAAAGCTCTGATTCAGCAAGTAGAGGAGCCTAAGGGCACTTCAGTGGCTCTCAGATGATAGACCGGGGAGCGAAGAGCAATGTGAATCTATTAAACACAAATCACGCCAAAGAAAATGGATCAGCCCTGGGATGAGCTTTATAAATGAGATCATGAAAGGGATAGAGTAACTTTGATGTTATAGACCTAAGGGACACTTAGAGCTATAGCCTGGTATAACTGTGAGATTGGCAGGCTTAAAGAAAATTACTTTATAGAAAGAAAGATATATATGAGATCATTTGGCCCAAACCTGTTATTTTATACATGAAGATAGGAGATCTAAAAAGGCTCATGGATTGACCTAAATCACTGCATGGACTAGCTTTAGCTTCCCCCATTCATATGTTGAAGTCCTTACTTCAAGTATAATTATATTTTGAGGTAAGGTATATAAAGAGTTAATAGATTAAACAAGGCCTTAATTTGATAGGACTGGTGTCCATTTGGTAAGAGACTGGGACATGAGAGTCTCTCTGTCACTTTTGTCTCTCTGTTTCTGTCTCTCTGTCTTTGTTGCTCTGTCTCTTTCTCTCTCTCTGTCTCCCCACCCCCGCTTTTTCTTTCAGCACAGAAGAAAAGCCATGTAAGGAGTACAGCCAGACTGTAGGTGTCAAGAAGCCAGGAAGAGGGCCCTCACCAGGAACAAATAATGGCAGCATCTTGATCCTGGACTTCCAGTATCCAGAACTGTGAGAAAACATATTTCTATGATCCAGCCATCCCCTATAAGATACTTTCTCTTGACAGCCCAGTCTACCAATTCCAGTCACACAGTGTATTTGTGACATTTGGCCAAATAACTTTACCCTCGTAACAATCCTAGGGGGAATTAGCAGTGGTAGATATAGGCTCTTTACATAAGGATAAAGAGTAAGAGAAAGAGAGAGAGAGAGAGATGCAGAGACAGAGACAGAGACAGAGAGATAGAGAATCATAGTAGAAAAGTAAAAGAAAAAGTAAGAACAGATAAGAAAGAATGAGAAAACAACAGAAAAACTGAAGAAATAAGTAGGAATAAGATTTATTTTACATTTGCAGTTACTATAAATACAAATTTCATTTCCCTACTATGAAGGTTATACAGATGAAGAAAGCTGAACAATTTTACTGAATCAGAATTTCAGAGCTGGCAGGCAACTGAGGGCAGAGACTAAGGGTAATCTGGACACAGACATTGCCCAGGATCCTGCAGAGACTTTAGCATGTGTGTCAACCAGTGTGCACTAAAGGGACAGACCTAATATATATAAGGGTTTGCAAGGTGGCTAGAGTCAGGTGTGAAAGCATGCAGAAGGGCTGCCTGCACACTGGAGATCTAAAGAATCCAGTTCAAAGTCACAGGGCTGGAGCTCACTGTAGAGTCCCAGGTGAGCTCGTGTCAGGAAGCTGAAGAGTAGTGTGCACTGGCAGCTTGGAGACCAACATCCAAAAGTGATAGCAATGTCCAAAGGTCCTCCAAAATAACAAAAAGAAGACTTCTTTCTTCTTTTCTCTTTTTATTCCACTCAGGCTACAAGCCTATTGGTTGGCACCACTTACACCCAGGTTGGGTCTTTCCTCCTAAGTCCATCATCCACACCCAGAACTGTGCTAAACCAAGCAGCTGTGTATTTCTTACGCAAGTTGACATGACTTTACTACCACAGCATGCCAACCTCAACATGAACAGAAGAGGACTTATCTCAGATTCTAGCTTCCTGGAGACACCTTACCATCACGGACCCCCCTGGCTTAGTTACTGATGGTGTGTGACATCTGCAGCTCAAAGGAAGAAAGGTTTATTTTGCTTTATATGTTTCAATACTTGCATGGTTGGCACATGGGAAGAGGGTCTAGGTGAAGGAAAGATGCTCACCTCATGGAAGCCAAGAAACAGAAGGGAAGAAACAGGGAGGGAGGTAGACCTTTCCCAACCACATCCCCAGGGACTGTTCTGAGCTGATCCTGCATCCTGACAGTATGTCAGCCTTATTACCCCAAAATAAAATCTTCCAAACACATGAGGCTTTGGAGAGAGACAGAGGGAAGTAGGGAGGGAGAGAGAGAGAAAGTAAGAGAGAGAGATAGACAGAGAGAGATGTAGAGATGGAGAGATACAGAGAGACCATATGATGCTCACTATTTGAAGAACTTTTTAAGCTGAAAAGTTTTAAAATTAATTTAGTTCGCAAAGTATACAGACAGATGTGTGTGTGTGTGTGTGTGTGTGTGTGTGTACGTGGTGTATGATATCTTTGTGGGAATTTCATTTTGACCAAATAAACAAAGGACTCTTCTGGAATAGGTGAAGCCTTGGTGAAGCTGGGACCCAGGCACAGAGTAAGAGATGGTTTTCATCTCCCACCCCTTTCTCCTTCACTCCCTTCCCTTCCTACCCATTATGGGAGTGATAACTCTTCACCGTTGACTCTGGAAGGGACTGTCTCTAAATGTCTCCAATGTGTCTAGCCTCAGAAGGGAAGGTAAAGTGGGGAATTAGTTCACACGGTAAGTTTGTATTTTAAAGGTATCTTATCTGCTAAATGTCAGCCTAATGATAAATGATAAATGATAGCCTGGTCTTTACCATCTCGCTGGCTCTGGACAGAGCGCTCCTTCCCTTTGCTGCCTGCAGCAGTTCTCTAATGACTAGTCTATAAAATAGGCGTAGCTGGTATTTTACCTGAGGGCAATCACATAGATTTAAAAATCTCTTGGAATTCTTTCTAGCTCTGAAGGTTAAGAGCTAGAAGTTTAAGAGGAAAAGTTAGCGTGTTATAGAGCAGTAATTTTCCAAGGGTGCTCTCTGACCCATGGGTGTCAGCATGCACACTCCCAGTCTCCACCCCAAGAATCACTGTCTGGTTTAGGGCTCGGTAGCCTGTCCTTAACAAGTCCTCTGAAAATTCCAATCCATTCCCTGGTTTGAGAAGCTCAGTATGGAATGATAATCATACTCTTTCTGTATGCATGGGTGAATCATCTTCATCTCAGAAACTCAGCATCTTCATTTACAAAAACTGGATAATTTTACTTCTTTCAAATGGTTGTCATGAGATGTAAAACCTATAGGAACCCTTGATAGACAGTAGGTGTTCATATATGCTAGTTGAAAACTATGATTAGAACTATCATAAAGAAAAATGAAAAAGAATAAACCATTAAGATTCGGGTGTTCATTTTTTCCTTATATAACATCTTCAGCTTTATATAAGTGCAATTTGTATGCAAAACACCACACCCCAGGGCATCATAGAAGCCTTGAAAAATCCAATATTATGCAGACAGTCAGAGATTCTGGCTGCTAAACCAGGCTTAAAAACTAATTTTCTCTTTTTAAGGAAGTGACATTTGCACATTCAACACAGCAGCAATAAATTTAGGCTTTCTTACCACCCCCTGCTGTACATGAGGTTATTATTTTTATCAATAGCAAAGCTATTTCTTTTTGACAATTTTGGACCTGTTTTTGAATCTTCTCCTTTGTCCACACTTTAATTATCAACAGAGTAAACAGCTCATTAGAAAAAAAAATAACAAAAAAATCTAAAAGCAATTTTAATGGCAGAAATGTGATTTTAGCATTTAATTAAGCTCCAAAATTACACTTCTATTAATAACTGGGAATACAATCCATGTCAACTAAGGAAGGCTTAACAGCAAAGGTTTGAAAATGTAAAATTAATTGTAGCTTGAATTTTGAAGCTGTTTTTATTCTCAAGGAATATGAGGGAAAGTAGTCAGAGCAAACAAAGCAATGTTGGCTCTCCTTAGGAATTCTCTAGATATTTAGAATGCTTTTCTTCCTGTACAGGCAGGTCTTTTGGTAGTGTAAGGGACAGAACCCTGAACCCCAAGTGTGAAGCTGAAAGGCGTGGAACACACACCAGGGAGGAGGAACGAAGCCTGATCATGTGGCTCTGTCTGTATCTCTTCTTTTTGGAATCACCCCTCTAAGACTTTCTCCTGACACATCTCTAAATCCTCAGACACAGAGTATTTCCCTTTAAATCTTAGCTACCAGTGTAGGTTAGAAATTTATTACTCTCTCATAACCTATGTACAGATATTTTTCTCCATTGATTTGATATGAAAATGTGAGTTCCAAGGAAGGAAGATACTGCGGTTAAAATCTCTGATGACCTTGAATTTTAAAGACAGTAATGTTGATGGGATCAGAGGTTAAGAACTATTCATGTCCAGTGGAATAATAGAAGTCATGAGAAAGATGATAGCCCCTCTCTAGGTCAAGGATATAAAGGCTTGGCTTGAAAAAGACAAAAATGAGCAGCAAGAAGCCAAGTAGGTATTTAAATGAAAATGTAGGTATTGAATGGAAAGAGGGAAAGAGACAGTCAAGTCCATTGCCCCATTCAACAGCTATTGATGAAGTAAGTGCCTACTATGTAGGTGGCCCCTGTTCCCCACACAGCTTACAGTTGACTCATTTTATTTCCCTGATAGTGACAATATAGAAAATCTAAATTAAGGGTAGAGGATTTATTTCTTACCTTTACTAAAATCTTTCCAAATGTTAGCTTATTTGACCCAAATGACAGGACAGCAAGATAAGCTTTATTTTTTTTTTTGCTTTTATATTAGAAACAGTAAAATGTAGATCACAAGTTACAAATATGTTAGATCCAAAGATTCTAATGCCAATATCTAAATTCCTATTTCAATGTCAGTGATCTTGCTATTTTACTCTGGGAATTCCCAGGACAAGTGAAGTCTTACTTGATGTTATAGCTTGTATCTAAATGTCCTCTCAAAGCCTCATGCGCTCCTGGGTGGAGCTTTTCAGAGCTGTATGGATGTGACACTGAGATTAAGGCTATGTGTTGCTAAATTCCTCCACTGTTTGGAATTAGTACCGTTTTGGGTGTGGGTAATAGGAAGGTTAACCCTAGCTATGGGTAGCACCACGAAAAAAGGCTGTAGGCTGGATAGGATAAATGGGAAATGGAGGCTTGTTGTACTGTTACTGCATAGTGCTTCACTACATTTTGTATTCTATTCCATGGGCTGTTTCTCCTCTGTGATGTCTTTCTGTCCTGCCACCCTACCTTGGAGCTGGTCAACTATAGACTGGCACCTGTACAAACTGTGAGTTGAAATAAATCTTTCTTCCTTTAACTTGTAGGTGTTGGGTTTTTTGTTTCAGTAACAGGAAAGTAGCTAAGACACTTGAGTAAACTCAGTATCAGAGGAAATGTTCACACCTTCCTACTTATTATGGCAAGCACCAAAACTCTCTGTGTGAATCTCACTAATTGGTCATTTGTTTCTGAAGAAAAGTAATGAACTAGAAATCAACACATCTTATTCAAAAAGATTAAGAAGGATCTTCTAAGAGGCAGGCACTAAGTATACTAGACACTTTTATTCCAGAGACGCAATGAGTACAAAGTAGAATGGAATCTACAGCACAATTTCACTTAGGCAAGACTGTGAAAGTGCATACCATGTTCATAGATGCACAGGTGTGAAATTCAGTTTAAACATGAGGGAGGATGTTTGGATACTGAAAGGGCAGGAGAAACTGGGCAAGATCATGGGGTTAAACAAGCAAATACAAATATATGATGCTTGGAGTGATGCTGATGCTAAATCACAACTTGTGATAATGGAATAAAGTACCACCCAAGCAGTGACCCCCTGAAGTCCAGGAAGACCAAGATAAATAGCATAATCCCGTGCCTTTGAAGAATTCATAGGCTTCTAAGTGAGAACTGAAAAATCCACAGATACTTGCAGTATGTGAAATCATCATCAGGCTTTTGGCCCTATGTTTTCCTTCTTAGAAGTGCAGCCTGGAGGTAGGGCTGTTTCTGGGCCAGGGGTGGATTTGTTTGTTGTTGGCACTGTTGGGCCTATTAAATGGAAGTCGCAAACTTGGGAAGCTGAAGTGTGAATGTGCTCCCACTCTTGGCTGTGCTGTGGATTCTGGAGGACGGCTGGCAGCCCTTGATATTCTTGGCTTCAGGGACTCTCTCCTACACAAAACCTCCAGAGGAACATCATGTTCTAGCACATTGTAAGTGAAGGCAAGAGAGCACATAACAGCACCCAGGACTCAAATAGCTTTCTTTACTTGTGCATAAGCAGATAGTCAGAGGAAGACAAACAAAAGGAAGCCTAGCCTCCTTCCTATCCAATATAACTGGAAGGGGCAAAATCTTGGTAAGAGAGATTGCTTGAAAAGTTAGAAAAATGTATATTTTTGTATTTCTTTTCCTGAAATCTCAATGACTATATATTTTCAACAATACTTGAGCTCTTCTTTTGTTTTCTTGTCACTATCTTGAAATGTATTTTTCTCTGATTCTTTCTGTTACTCTTTTGTTTCTATTTCTAGCTCTGCAGTTCTGTCTGTCACTCATCTCTTCATTGCTTCTGCTTCTCTCTCTCTTTCTGTGTGTGTGTGTGTGTGTGTCTGTGTGTGTATGTGCACGTGTGTGTGTCTGTCTGTCTGTGTTTTTCTGTCTTAAGTTTTCTCTCTTTCTTGGCATTAGTATAGGTCCCTCTCTGTCTGTGGTCTGCCTGCATCTCTCTGACTCCCTGAATTCTCAGCCTCTGAATTTGACCATTTTATCATTTTTTGCCTTGCATCTTCTCCATCCCACACCTATTCTCCTCTCTTAATTGTGTTAATATTCATCAGAAAGTTTGAGCAGTTTTTATATAAGTCTCGAAAGACTGGGAAGTACTAATACCATTTAATGAAAAATTATGGTTCAGAAGTCCGAATATTTCATGGAATGTTCTTTCATGTCTGCCACCCCACTCTTTGAAACAGTTTGACCATGTTATTTCTCTGTATCTATGTCCCATAATTTGAAAACGGCAGGGCTGAAAGAACCTTCAGAATGTGTAGGGATACTCTTTATCTCTAAAATGGAGAAATTGAGGACCAGACATAAGAGAATAACTTTTTCAAGAGCACAAAGCTGACTTATCTCAGAGTTAAGACTGGAATACACTTTTTAACTGATAGTTCAAATTTTAAAGAAATGTTTGACTCATCAAACTAAGCATCAACCACTCAGCAAATGTTTAATGGCACTGTAGGTTGAGACAGTGGGCGAGACCCAGATGTCTACTCATGGAGGCATATAGGCTACATGAGGAAGCTATGTGACTGAGTGTTAGGGGACTGCCAGTGCTTCTATAATGTATGTTCCATAAAGGCCCCTGTGTTAAAGTATTGATCTCCAACTTGGTGGTAGAGACTTGAAGATGTAGAACGTACTGGGTAGAGTTAGCTACTTAGGAATGTGGGCCTGAAAATGATATTAGAACCCTGGTTCTTCCCTTCCTCTCTTGTTTACCATCTGGACACTGAGATGAGCATTTTCTTCACCATGTACTCCCAGCTATGATGTGCTTCCCTACCACAAGCTTAAAGCAATAGGGTCAAATAACCAGGGAAAACCCTCCCAAAGTTTAAGGCAAAGTAAACCTTTCTGATTTTTAAGTTAACTCCCTCAGATGTTTTGAGGAAGAAATTAAAAACTGTTCAGTATGAAGACTTATAAGTGACAAGCCCATGTTTTCCCTTCCTGGATTTAGAACCAGGTAAAAAATAATGCATGGGGTGAGATGCAGGTCATATTAGCAGTTTTATTACCAGTAAATGATGTGGCTTTAGAACTAAGGCCAAAAGAATCTGTGAATGTTCTCAGCCTCTCAAGTCTCAATTACAGGATGTTCCACTTGAAAAGAAACTTAGGTCAATGTGATAGATGAAATGGGCACATGGGATCATCACCTCATACGAGAACTGCTCATGAGGGAAATAGAGGGATGAATCCCCAAGGTTTGTAGGTTTCTAATAGATGATGAGTAGCAACAGGGCACTTTGGGCTAGTGGCAGTTAAATCCTTCCTTTGAACTATAGGGAAATAAGCAAGGGAAACTCTCACAGGGAACAAGGAGGTTAGGGGAAAGTGCAGAAAGTGAAGCTCCCCTCATCCTTCCAGACACCTATCTGATATTTTTTCCTTAATCTATTGAGAATGATAGAATGGACAAGACTGGATGATTTTCTGTAGAAAATCAACAACAAATAAGGAGCATGTGTTTGCTCTCTTCCTGAACCCCCTCTGTAACACAGACATTCTCCATAGAGACAACTCCAACCTCAAGAATGATTCTCAGAGTGTTGAGGATTAACAAATCTAAGTATTATAAGAAGTACACTTGAAGCATTGAAGCCCCTAATGGATCTTCAAGAGAAGAAGCAGGTCTGGGACTGGAGTCAAGTGAATGAGGTGCTCAGGGCACAGAGCATAAGGATCAAGTCTTGGTGTGACACAGCTTGTACCTCTTTAGCATTGCTGTCACAGTGCTCACCCAACACACCTGAGTCCTGACCACTAAGTTGCCCATGGAAGGGCTTTTCACCTTCATAAACCTTTGAGCCTCAGGACCTGGCAGCTTTGCCACATTTTTTTGGTTCAAGAGCATTATATGGCTGATTTTCCAACTAAGCAAATGTACGAAGCATAAGTACAATTTCTCCTGAATTTAGTGTAGACAATTCCATAGCAAGGAGACAAGGTTTCTTCATTTACAATGACTAGCATGATCTTCACTAGGAAAGTCTCTATCTTTCTCAGTGACTGGATGTAACTTCAGGGCTTACACTAAAACACCTCTTGATCCATATTATCATTATCACGGCAGGGGGAGGGAACGGACAAGACCAGATGAGTTCAAGCTCTTTTTGATGTATCCAAGACTGGAATCCACATCTAAATTATCTGCCATAAAATAACAATGCATTAGGTTTTCAAAAAAGAAACCAGCTAATACTACAAAATAGTGGTGAGTGTGGGTGGAAAGACAGTATGTGCTTTCCATGTAGAATGGAATATCGTGTGTGTCCAGGCTCTTCTGCTGTCTGAATAAAGATGCAGAAGGAGACTTGATGGTTTGTGTGTGTGTGTGTGTGTGTGTGTGTGTGTGCATGCATGTGCTTGTATGTGTGTGTACAAGCCTGTGCTTGGCGTGTATGAGAGTGGGTGAAGGTGATTTGACTTAATTATATGCCCTATTCATGTAGACGGAGAAAAACAGAAATTAGCTTCTATTGTTTCACTAATTCTACCCCTTCATCTGAATTTTCACAAGGACGCCTTTGAATATGTATCCTTTATTCACAGCAACTGTAATTGCAAGGGCCGCTCCCTTGAGACCCGTTTTTGGAGCAGACTTCACAACATGTTCCTTTACCAATTACCATGTTTTTAAAAACAGCAAAGGTTCTCAGGACTCCTGCTGTTGAATTTCCTTTCCTCAAACATGGGTTCAACCCCTCAGAAAGTGAAAGAGAGAAGTAGGAGATTATTGGGAGCACATGGCAATGCAGACCTTCTGAGGGAGCTTGACTGGAGAGTTTGGATCTTGTGGAGCTGATGACTCGGTTATGTAATGTGCATCTTCAGGCCCACTCTGTGATTTGTGCCTTCCTTTGCAAAGCACTCTCCATCACCCTGCTTTACCTTCAAATCCCAGCATGCCTGAATCAACCAGTCAGTGTCTCTGAAACTCAGCTATCTCTCTAGCTTTACAATTCCTCCCCACATAAGACTGTTTGGTTGGTCTTTATGTCTCTGCTTTCTTCTGATCTGTAAAAGTTGCAGAATAATGATCCTTAACTGCTTGGGTGGTAAAAGGATTAAAGAAGTTAATACAATGTCTGTTTGCTTGGGTGTGCAGAAGCCATAAATTTGATATAATATTACTGCCTGTATTTTGCAGATCATGTCCAAAAAAATTACCCAGAAAACAGTCATGGAGGGCCTTGTGTTTTGTCTTCTGATATTCTGATAGTTTCAGGTTTAGGTTTAAGCCTTTAATCCTTTTTGAGTTGGTTTTTTTCTGTAATATGAGATAAGAATTTAATTTCATTCCTCTGCCTATGAATATCCAGTTATCTCAACATCACTGACTGGAGATTGTCCATTCCTTATTGTGTGTGCTTGGCATCTTTGTCTCTTATTCAAAAGCTAACTGACTCAAAGAGCCAGGATTTACTTCTTAGCTCTATGTTTGTTCCATTGGTCTTTGTTTTAAAGTCAGTATCATGATGTTTTGATTATCATACTTTGTAGCATATTTTGAAGTCAAGAAGTAACCAAAAGAGTAAAACATGCCATCTATAAGATGGAAGAAAATATTCAGGAACTATATATTTTATAAGGGGTTAATATTCAAAATATATAAGCTAATCAACTAAAAGTGATCAATCATAACTTGGTTAGAAAATGGTCAATACATTGAAATAAATAGATCTCAATGAAACAAAGATTATCAATATATTTTCAAAAAATGCTAAACAATTAATTACTGGGGAAATATAAATTAAAATCATAATAAGCTATTATCACATATCTATAATGGCTACTATAAAAAGACAAAGGTTAACAAGGACTGATGAATATGTGGAGGAAAGGGAATGCTCACATATTGTTGGTGGGAATGTAAATTAATACATCATGGAAAAACAGTATGCAGGCTCCTCAAAAGAGTTAACAATAAAGCTAACCTATCACCTCATTACTAGGCATATATCTAAAGAAAGTGAAACCTATGAGTAGAAGAAATATCTGCGACCTTGTGTTTATTAAAGCACTATTTAGAAATGCCAAGATATAGAACTGATAAAGAAAATAGGATATTTAAACACAATGAAATAAAAAGAAAGAAATCATGTACTTTACGAAAACTTTGTTGTACCTGCAGGACATCATTATGGTTTGTGTCTGGATGTCTCCCCAAAGTCTCATGCCATCAAGCGGCAGGCAGGCTTTTCAGAGGCAGTTGGATCTAGAGTTTGTGACTGAGTCATGGTCCAACATTGGGATTATGAGTGAGTGCTTCACCCGCCCTAGGATGGGTAACCTGCATGCAATATAAGGGGCAGAAAGAATCTTGTCCCTTCCTTGTTGCTTTTACTGTGTTCTACACACCATGAATTGCTCTCTTCTGTGAAACTCTCCTGCTGATTATGGACTGAAACCTCTGCAAACTGTGAGCTAAATAGACCCCTTTAATTTTGAATGTTGTGCCTTTTGTCTCAGCAATGAGAAAAGTAACTAAGGCAGTCCTTTTCTTCCATTCTTTTAGTACTGGAAATTGATCTTAGAGCCTTCACACTGAGCTACATATCTAGTCCTTTTTATTTATTTTGAAGCAGGACCTTTCTAGGTGTCTTAAGTTGTACAGGCCGAGGTCAAACTTGCATTCCTTTTGCCTCAGCCTCTAAGAGTGCTGAAATTATAAAAGTGCCCCACTCTGCCGGACTTACTGACCTTTCTGTGAATGTAGCACTCCTGATAAGATTCTCGAATTTCTCTTTTACCTCAGAAGGCTCAGGCTTCTTGGCCTGTGTAGGCAGAGCTATGGATGATGCCAGAAGAAGCTAGTGACTAGATTTAACCCTCTATTGGTTCCGGAATAAGACACCACTTTTCTTGTTTTTGTGGCTGAACAATTTGTCTTATTGCTTCTCTACCTGATTCTTAGTCATCTTTCAGTTAAGATACTCTTTCTTTCAACATTTCTAGTTCCACAAGTTCTAGTTCTGTAAGTCCAACTCTTCTTCCAGGTATCATCCGATTTCCTCAGTAGTATTACCCTTAATCCAGGAAATTTTACTTCTGAATTTCTCTAATATATCCTGGTCTTCTTGCATTCTGGGACTAACCACTATGAGACCTTGTATATCAGAAGATTTCCACAGTTCAATGATTATTATTTAGATTAATACCTGTTAATTCACCCACTTGCTCTGTCTGGGCACTGAAACATGAGACGGAATCAATTCTAAGACAAAATTAGGAGAAACAAAAGTGAAAGTGATGAAAGAGGAAGTGCAAAAGCCCCAGGCTGGGAGCAAGAAGCATGTTTAAGAAAGAGGCATAAAAACACAGCAGACTCAAGGGGTGCTGGCAACAGAGGAAGGTGGAAAGGGAGGTGAGGAGAGATAGGCAGCCCCTCTTACCCTATGGAGCACGGCAAGGGGCCTGTGTTACTTTATAAGTGTAGAGGGTTATGTCAAGGAATGCTTGTTGTAATATTGTCTTACTCTGATTTGTTTTATAAAAGATCACTGGTAGCTAAGTAGGATCTTCCAGAGAAGGACAATAATGGAAGCTGGGAAACTGTTGTAATTCTCAGTTTCTGTTTGGAGTCTCAGAATTGGTGTAAGTCTATTAATTTGAAAAACAACAACAGCGACATTTAGTATAAAATGGTTTATTTTCAACATTTTGGGACTCTAGGAAGCTCTTTGGTTGTACTTTCTCAGACTGGAAATTATGATGTTTCATTACAAATTTCTTCTCAGAGTAGGTATAATTTTCTTTTATTACAAAAGCAATATCAAAGAAAAACCTGAAGAACAAAAGAAAATAATTTACTTCTCTCAGAAAGAGTCTTTTAAAAAAAGTTCTCTTATAGTACATGCCCATGTATATAATGAGTTGGGTTAAAGTTATAATGACAATGGATATAGAGTATATTGAATCTCTCTTTCATGTAATTGATGCTACAAGTGTTTTCCACAATTCATATAAGTGCTCAACTCTCTATTAGTTATATAATAAACAATGAACATTAAGACTTTAGACTTTTCATTATGTCTCCTTCCCCACCTATTTCTATTACTGTAATAGAATAAGTCTTGATAGTGATTATATTTTAAAATTGCTAGGGATTTTGGTAAGTGAACAATCAATTTAAAAAATTAGTCTATTGGATATTCACACAATTTATTTTTTATTCTTATGTAATTTATTGTTTAATTAAAATTGGTTGTATTTATAACTTTTTTCCTTTTAGATTCTTATCCTTGAACACTAGTCTCTAAAGAACATTTTTTTAAATGAAATTATACTTGTCCCCAGAAACTTATTAAATTATTGCACCGAATCTATCCATCTATCCGTCTCAGACAGTGAAGGGCTTATGCATATACTTAATTACATAAATGCCAGCATATATGAACAAAATGAATTTTCTTGTCCCTCACCCCTGACTTAGAATTCCTTAGAACAGCTGGATGTTTCTGCTTTTGGATAAATAAATAGGGAAAATTTTTGAGTAAAATATTATATAGAATCTTCTATGTGTCTCTCCAATGCTGTATTTTTTAAAGGTTGAAAAATCTGCCCTGATAATAGAAAAGTATAAACTGACTTGCTTACCATCTTCACTATCAACAATGGGTATTATCACTGTACTACATTTTGTTAGTGTAGTAGATAGCAATGACATTTTATTTTATTTTATTTTATTTTACTTACCTGTATTAGACTGTTGCAGAGAAAAAGAACCAATAGGAAATAGATAGATATTATGAGAAGTGGCTCATGAGATCATAAAAGCTGAAAGTCCTTTGAAATGCCATCTATGACATGGAGAACAGGAACCTCCTGGTGAAATTCAGTCCAAGTCTGAAACTCTGAGAACTAAGGACTCTGATGTCCTACGACAGGAGTTGGGGGAGGGTTGTCCCACCTCAGCAAGAAAGAGAGGTAAATCATTTACCCTTCATTTTTTGTTCCAACAGAATCCACCAAAGATTGGGTGGTACAGACCCACATTGGAGAAAGGAAATCCGTTTTACTTAGTTTACTGGTTTAAATGCTATTTTCTTCTGGAAACTTTCTCATAGACACACCCAAAAATAATGCTTTAAAAGCTACCTGAGAATCCAGTGATCCATTAAACAAACACATAAAATTAACTATAATATTATCTTTGAATATGAGAGAAGTTTATCATTTTTATGAAATAAAAAACTATTACTTAGTGACTGTTTATGATCACATGTTCAGATTATGGTAAATCTGAAATAAATTGAAATTGTTTGGAGACAGTCGGTCATGGGTTTTGTATGAATTCTTACTTAATTCTTATTACAACTTCCTGATGAAATTGTTATTCCTGCCTGAATCTATTTTATGGATGGGGAAAGTGAGGCTCAAGGAATGTGAACAATTTCCTCAAGGTTATAGAGTGAGGAAAGGTGGAACTGTGCTTTGGAACAAGTAATCAGTCAAACCTCACTGCCGATTGTTTTTCTCACTGCAGAAATGAATGTGCATTGCCTACTTATTTATTATGAACTTGATGTTTTTCTCACTAATTTAAATTTACTCTTCTTGTAGATATGTATCTATTTTCCTGGCATATTTAATACAGCTATTTTTCCCAAGGATTTTTGAGAGATCCATTTAGCAGGAAATATTAAAACTGAGGGAGTCATAAGTTGTGTAAAGTGCAAGTTTAATTTTATTGGTGTACTAGGTACATGATTGCAAGAAGCTGGAGATGTGTTTACAATGTTTACATACAAAACTTCCTTGAGTTTTCCAAAAATGAACGAAATTGACAAAAACCCCATAATAACTCCAAGAGTCGAGATGTCCCTGATGATTACTGGAGGCCATAAAGTGTCCCAAACACTCCTCGTGTACTTTTACTAGACCTTCAAGGTGAGGCTAATAAACACCATTTCCACAGGTGAGGAAAATTAGTCAAAAGTATGGAATAACCTTACTAACATCACATCTATTCCAAGTAGCACTATAGAGTGAAACATGTCTGCAAGAGTCCCAATCACCACCTCTATCTGCAATACCTTACAAAGAAGTCTAGGGAGGTGCTTGTTTAGAGCAAATTGTATGTCTGTGGAATTTCCAAGGAGTTATACCAATAAGCAAGATGGAAATCACTTCAAGAGAAAGAGGCTGGTTTGAAGGTTACATCTATCTGTGATGCTGGTGCATGGTGAGTGAAAGAGGAGTTTTGGGAGACAGCTTTTGTCATTCTCCTATCACTTTCTTCTTTTGTTCCTCTGTTCGCCCAACGTGCTTTCCTTTCTTTTCTAGATTCCTTCCTTCCTCCATTCAGCAAAAATATACTAAATTCATTCTACTAAGTACTGAGGAAACTGGGATAAAGGGCCCTTGGTCTTGGTCATTAGGCAACATACATTCAGTTGAGAAAGGTAGATTGTTAATGATATGATGATGTGCTATTATGTGACAGTTCATGTCCTTGGAAATACAGGACTTTGCCAGTGGATGTGTTTGATGAATGAATATGCAGCCCAGAATTGGAGCCTCTGAACTTGAATGAGGAGTGACCAATGAATCTCCCTGGAATAGAGATTAAGTTTGAGCTGTTTTTTCACGGAGGAATTATTTAGATGAAGAATTGATCAGAGGGTTGTGTTCCAAGCCAAAAGGATCTTGAGTGAAAATGTTTGAAGTTGTAAATACATAGTGATGTGAAAGTGGTTTGGAAGAGATGGTTGAAAACAAGAGACAGATGAGGCCAGGAAGATTGCAAGGTCCAAAGACTAGAATAGGATTGCAAAATTTCCATTCTGAAAGAGAAATCTGGATCCCTAATAGTCATGTAATAATTATTTTTTCCCAAATTATCCTATGTATGTACACTCCTCTACAAGCCAGAGACCTCTGTTGTGTGCCTGGCAATATGAACCATCTCTGCCCCAACTGAAATCACTAACTTAATGTCATTTCCAGTAGTTGAGCTGATTTGGGGAAAGAAAAATATTCTCCAGGTTCTTAACCAAAATTCTCTTCAAGGCTGCAATATAGGGAGTTCATTTTTGGCTCTGGTTCCCAGGAAATATGCTGGGGAAGTGACAGTTCCTCAGATAGCACCTTGTTGACCTTTTGCAGCCCTCATTTGCTTTTCATTTGTAAAGTAGTCATCTTATTTGGCAGAGATTTGAACATTCTTCATGCCAGCTGTGGTCCTGATATTCATGGACATGTTATAAGGTTCAGCCAAAATGTGCATTTGGTGTTTATTCTGTGAGGAATAAGCAGGCATACTACCTATATTTTGGTGGGCATTTCCTATCTGTATATTTAACTTTGACAAAGTTCTTATAGAGTAGATTATTATCCCCTTTTACTGATGGGGAGGGTAATTTTGGGAAGGTTAAGCTACTCATCTTAGCATACCCAGTCCATGCTGAAGGTGAGGTTATCTGGATTTGGACCACATTTTCCTCTCTTCCCTGTTCATGGCTAGAACTTCCTTTTGATGTTTCAGTCTTCCTTGCTCTCTTCCTCTCTGTTCTCCCCTCCTGGAGTGAGCACCTATTCTTCTTTGTAAAATCCTAGACTTGCTTTATAACTTCTACAGATGTCATAGCCTTTCACATACTTCCCCAGCTTCATATCCAAACCATTATCCCTGTTCTATATGTGTCCTGATTCCCACGTCCCACCAGGATCAGTGGGTTTGCCCACTTGGCTTGGGGTTCTCAAAGTTCTGTCTTGTGTCTGTCTCCTGTGTTCTGCAGAACTTAACAAATATTTTATGAACAGCTGAATAAAAAATAATTTTGCTTGTTTCAACTGGAAAGCTTACTTCATTTACTTATGACAACTTTCAGGTCTAAAAACTGTAGGCTTTTTTATTTATCCTTTTTTCTAAGTTGGTTATACTTAACAAATGTTTACACTTGACATCAGGAGAGGTAGATGAGGGACAGAAAGGAAAATAGAACTTTTCCTTTCCATTTTTCCTGAAGGAAGAGTCACAATAAGGTCTGAAGTTCTTTACTCCTGAAATTCTTTGTTTCCTTCAATACTTCTTTCATTTGTTTTTCCTCCCAGCTCCAGAGTTGTGGTTGCCCATTCCACAGGTGAGATTGGGCTTATGCATACTGAAAAGAAAGATGAAGAGAGTTTTAAATTTACTATGTACATACCAATATTTTACCATGTTTGGTTGGACACATTTTATCAAGAAGCTACATACCACAGACACTGAGGAACATTACTCACCTTTCTAACATTAGTTTTGCAATTTTAGGCAACTGACAACTTCAGATAATAGTTTGGAAGTCAGAGAATGATTATAAGGAAAAGTTATGTCTAACTGTATAAAACATGCTTGTAAAAATTATTATTCAATATTATACATTATTCAATAGAATAAATTAAAGTTTCCTCTGAATAACTTCCAAATAAAAGATAGTTTACAACTTTTTCTGGGCATTATGGACATGCACAAAGTTTCAATCTCTGAGACCCACAGGAAACTAGGATCTGTGACCAGAAATGTGTGGTCACCCAGGAACTAGCAGTGAGGCCCCTGGGGACTAGGAAGCTGCACCAAGTGATCCACTGACACCCAGGAACCATCTCTGAGGCCTACAGCATCCAGGAGTCTGTGATCAGCAAGCTTCAGTCACCTGGGAACACTTGGTGAAGACTTCAGGGACTGAGAGTCCATCCCCAGTGGCCCACCCAAACCCAAGAACCAACTCTGAAGCCCATCGGGACCAGGACGCTACACTCAGTGATCAGAGTCATCCAGAAACCCTCATGAGGCTTGCTGCCAGATAGGCTGCCAGTGCAAAAAGCAACTAGGAATTGACATCTGGCTGATGCAGAAGAACACAGGAAAATGTCAAAATGAAAGTACAAAATGCAACCTCAAACTTCCAGCCTTTTCAGATCAAGTTCAGCAGACATACATACAGATGAAATTACAAATCACACACTTGAAATTTCTCAAATGATAGCAATAAAAGTAAAGAAACGACTCTAGGAAGCTGTAATGGGAGGCAGATCAGAAATAATGTCTCAGTTAAAAACAGAAGTGATAAACATAATGAAAGAATTGGTGAGCACATCCAAAGAAGACATACATAAAAAATAGAAGAGCATAGAAAAATTATGGAAACTGTGAATGAACAATACAGGAAACAATTAGAATACATGAAACAGATTCAAGGAGATATTCAAGAAATCAAAAATTCCTTTGAAAACTGGCAATGCCACATAAATGAAGTTGAAGACAGACTCTCAGACCTTGAAGACAAGATTGCAGCTAGTAATTATGAAAGGAAAGATCTCTTAAAAATAACAAAGAATTAGGAAATGACAGTTCAACAGCTGCAAGATGATGAAAAGAGAAACAATGATATGTGTCAATGAAAAATGAGACAACAGAAATGACATAAAAAAGGCCATTTTCAGAAGAGCAGAAAATTTCCCAAACATGGGAAAGAACCAGACATGTTAATAAACAAGGCATATAGAACTCCCAAGTAACCATAACCAAAATGAATCTATGCCTCGACATATAATAACCAAGACCCCCCCAAATTCAGCACAAGTACAGAATATTAAATGCTGCTACAGAAAAGAAACAGATCACCTATAAAGCAAAGCCTATCAGAATTACAGCAGACTTCATACACAATCCATTAAGCTAAGAAGAGCTCGGAGTGAAGTATTTCAAGTACTGAAAGAAACAACTTCCAGCCCAGACTGATGCAAACTGAAAAGCTATCTTTCAAACTCTTTGGAGAAATAAGATACTTCCATGTTAACGAACAACTGAAGAACTTCACGACAACTCAACCAACCCTAGAAAGAGTACTGAAGGATATTCTAGAAAGAGATAAAAATGACAATTCCAAGAACAATGATAGAAAGACACTAACAAGAAGCACAAGCAATTGTAGACAGAACAAGAAATTGAACAGAGGGGAAAAGTAGGGAACCAACAGCAGAAAGATAAAATGACAAAGATAAGCCAATACATATCAGTTATAACCATTAATGTAAATGGCCTCAATTCACCAATCAAAATAAACAGACTAGCAGAGTGGATGAATAAACAAAATCCAACAAAATGCTAGATACAAGAAAGTATCTCACTAGTACAAAAAAACCAAAAGAGTAAACAAGATCCAGAAGTTACAATAGATATAGTTAAAGAGGAAAAACTGCTCAAAGGAAAGTTATATAGTTTGATAAATCTTGCATATCCTTATGTGGTAATGTGAGCAATTACTTTGTGGATAACAATATGCAATATAGCAACTATTGTTAAATTCCTATCATCTTGTTTTGAAATTCTATATTGCCATTGGTTTTTTGTTTTGTTGTTGTTGTCATTTTAATTTTATGTTGTTTTTGTTTGTTTGCTGCTTGATTTTTCTGTTTTTTCTCTTTAAAATAAAAAAGAACAGAAATGATCAACCCTTTGCACCAATATTTCAATAAATGCATCTTGGAATTATATTTTTCTTTTAATTTTCTAGTTGACATTAATTTGGAAAGACCTAAGTGAGAGTGAAATGTGATATTTTTGGGGGTTAAACATGTTATTTAGTAATAACAAATGTACAATTTAATAATAACAAAAATACAATTATGCCATTTTTATTGCTACAGTATATTTCTTATCTTGTTTTTGGCTATGTGCATTAACATATAGGACTTCAGTTTATCATGACAACAACTCTATTAACTATATTTATTATCACCACTTGGAATGACATCTCTACTTTCACACAATTAGTGTGTGTATGAATCAAAACCCAACTGAACTTTTTTTTATAATCCAGATTCTTACCATGGTGCTTTATTATTCTCAAATCTATTATAAATAATTTTTTGTTTTAAATTTATCATAACAAAGCAATTTTTTTAGTGTATCTCCCCACAGCAAGTCTTCAGGGAGAGAAAGTGCCAACAGCATTTGTGAGTTTGCTCCACTTGATGGTTGCACTTCTGCTGTTAGCTGCCGGGTGGGTGTTGGCTTGTTACAGAGCTTTATAGGCTTGGGTAATACGATCCCAGTAATGAGAGATGACACCTCATTGGGTTTGAAGGCACAATTGTGTGCTATGAATGTAGCAGAATGATGCCCATGGATAGGTTTCTCTGGGAGACTGGTCATACCTGCATATGTTAGCTCTTTGCAAACTTCTTTGCATCCCAACCCCAAACACAGTTACCTACGCTTAAGATGTTGTTGTATCCAGATGACCCCAGTGCAATTGGGATTAGCATCACACACACATCAAATATCATAATTTAAATATTCATTTAATACATGTAACTCACCAAATGTCCTAGCTTAGCAACACAGTACATTGTGGAATGACATCTTTATCACAGTGATTGTGCAGTTAACTGGCAGGTGAAGCTTGCTGCTGCTGCCCAAAATCACAAGAATGGATCATAATGTATGATGGTAACCTACTATAAGAATAAGATTCTAATTATAGCTTCATACCATTTTAAGGCAAAAATCATAAGTTCAATCATTGTAAGTCAGAGCTCTTCATCATAGACCAAAATAATATGACTGCATAAGTATTTATTTTACCAGGGGGATCAGATATATTTACAAACTTTCTATAACATCCTTAGACTATTTTTCCTCTAAACTCAACTATACCTTATTGATATTTATTACTAGTTAGGCTATCACTTGGTGAAGTGAAAAATAAACACCAGACTTCATAGGAGACTTTTATATCTTCTATAAAGTCCTAAATCAGGCTTCTTTAACTGAGGATGACTCTCTTCCACATAACAGTTAAAGGACTTAGATCTTCCAGTTTTCCTCATGTGGCATCTCCAGGATCACCACCTTCAATGTGGAGACCCTGAGGACATTTCCCAAGGGTATGAAAATCTCATGAGGACAGTTTTATATGGCTAAGATATGGAGTGATATCTACCATATCTGCTCATATTCCACTGGCTAGAACTTTGTCATCTTACCACATATGGATGGAAAGTAGACTTTGAAGTACAGTATAGAGTGTGCTCATGAGAGTAGAGATAGTAAGGAGATAGTGAGTTTTTGTGATACTTATTAATTATTATTTCCATCTGGAGTCCCTCACAATTCCTTACAGGACTTCTTAGAGAGTATTCAGTGTTTAAAACTAAACTCATTTCCTTCTATTCTAGTAATGATTTTGCTTTCCTTCTATTATCTATTTCAGGTAAGAACACTACAGTATTCCAAGACTTATAAATTAGAAAGTTAGAACTCCATCAAGAATTTTTATTCCATTACACTCTTAATTCATTAAGTCTTCCTGGTTTTTATCATCAGTACTGTAAATTAACATGGCTTAATGGTTATATCTTAATTTCTAGAGTCAGGCTATCTGGACTGAAATTCAGATCCACCATTTTTTGCTTTGCTATTTGAATAAGATCCTTAATTGTATAGTAGCTGGTTTTTAATCTGTAAAATTGAGAATACTAAGAGAAATATATTGTTACATGCTAAATGAATCAACATAGAGGAAATATTTACAGTCTGGGAACATAGATTGTGTTCTTTTGTCTTTTGGCCCTAATCACAGGCAAAGCTTTTTGACTGGCCTCTCTGTAGTCATCTCATTCATCTCTCTCCCATGCCTTTCACTATTTTAAAAAGCTCAAATTCTTCAATGATAATTTATTATCTCCCAAAAAGCATCCAAATATATTTACAGAGCAGTTGGTAACTTTCAAGTCTCCAGCTCATGTTTCAAATTAACAGTTTTCGATGTGATCATTCTTTATAGCTGAGTAGTACTCCATTATATAAAAATGCCACAACTTTTTTATCCATTCCTCAGTTGATGGGCACTTAGGTTGTTTCCAAGATCTGGCTATTACAAATTGTGCTGCTATAAACATGGGTGCACATAAATCACTGTGGTACAATGTTTTCAGTTCTTCTGGAAATATGCCTAGAAGCGGAATAGCTGGGTCAAATGGGACTTCCATACCCAGCTTTTT
>PVJX010027220.1:0-23118 GCA_004027295.1 Dolichotis patagonum | reverse complement strand
GTAGACATACTGGTATCTTCTTCACACTTTGGTTGGGAGTATGCCTTTCCTGGCTCTCCCTTAATGAGAGAAGAAGGACCCAGTGCTTAATCACTATGAGATGATGTAATAAGAATTCTTCAGGAGTCCTGAAGCCCAAATGGCATGAGGAAAGACTCAAGTCCGGAAGGGGTTTTCTTGGGTGGCTGTTGAGGTAGAAGTGGAGCATGTCCTGGTGCCTAATGGTCGAGACCATCTCCATTGGAAGCCTGGTGGCCATCATGGTAACAGCTACTGCTGGCCCAGAAGTTGGTTAATTGCAACACAGGGCAAAAGGGTGAGGGACACTTCTAACACAGTGACACCATCCTGGCTGTACCTAGAATCAACCAGATGAAACAAGTGCCATTTTTTGTTTTACAAGTGCCATTTTGGACCAATCAGAAACTTGCTATTTTCAATCTTGCATTTGAAACTAGGATGATTCAGAGGACCAATCAAAACTGCTGTTTGGTTATAAATTTGTATATTACTTCTTTCAACTGGGACCAGAGGTTGCATGGACTTATTAACAGATCATTCCTCTGTCCCTTTTGAACTAGGTAGGATGGTCCAAACTTTAGGAGCAGGAAAGGAGAGACTGGCATTTCCCCTTTGTATGCAGTGTAACAGGCTGCTTGCTATTGCTATGAACAACATCTCTGAGGCTGGGTATACATGAAGAGGTTTATTCAGCCCACAGGGTGGGAGGCTGGAAGGTCCAGATTGTCCTCTCTTCAGCTTCTGTGAGGACCTTGTGGTGGGGGCTTCAGTGGGGTGGAGCATGTGTGTAAGAGAGAGCCTGCAATGAGATAGGAAACGAGAGCGATTTAGGGGCCACGCTTGGGAACTTTTTGCAAGGGGAATACTGGGGATCAAATTCAGATGTGCTCTACCACTGAGTTATGCCCCTAGTCCTTCCAAAATTAAAAAAAAATTTGAGATGGTCTCACTGAATTGTCTGGGCTAGACTTAAAGTTGGGATCCTCTTGCCTCAGCTTTCCAGAGTGGTGGAATTACAGATATGCACCATACCTGGCTTGATTTGTAGTTTTTATAACAACTCATTTTCTCAGGAACTCATACTGGATATCTTTCAGAACGTGCATCAATTCCTTCAGAAGGCGGTGCCTCAGAGATTCAAACCTTCCATGTGACTACCCTTCTTGCAACAAAGCTTCCGGTACAGGAACCTCGGGAGACAGCTCATATCCAGCTGCAGCTTCTAGCTCTCCTGCTGTGTTGAGGCTTGGAAGCCATTTGAATTTCTTTCCTTTGATGTCCATTACCCTTTTTGCTATACTTTCTTGATTTTTGTTCTTACTGATACTTAGAAATTTCTTAATAAATTAAAAAACCTCAGTGCTCGCTGTAGCACTATGCTTGTGATATGCATCAAAAGTATTTTTCCCAGTTTGTCTTTCAAATTTATGAAGGTTTTTTCCCCCACAGGGAAATGTTATGGTAGTCAAATTTATCAATTTTAAATTTTATGACCTGCAATACATCATTCTTAGGCAGTTCTTCCTTACTCCAAGGTTATAAAATAAAATTTCCTACATTTCCATGCACTATTATTTTGGTTTTGATCCCTCTGGAAAATTTTCTAAGTATGTATGAGCTATGCAACCCCACTTAAATTTTTCCTAAGGTAACTATCCAATTACTCCAGCATTTATTGAATAATTTTGTTCTCCACTGGCTTGAAATGGCACATTTATTCTCCACTGGATTTCTGGATACAGTTAGGTTTATTTCTAAGTTTTCTATTTATTGGTCTGCTTCTCAATGTACTGCAGAATTTAAACATGCAGTTTAATATAAATTCAAGGAGTGGCATGACCTGTCCCTCTCTACTGTTCCCTTCCAGAATTCTTCTCACTATTCTATCTTGTTTATTTGTCTGAATGGATTTCAGGATCAGGTTGTATATTTATCCCCAAATTCTCTTGAGTGTTTTTTTCTATTTCAACTGCATTGTACTTCCGATGAATTTTGTGAGAAATAACACCTTTATGATGTTGCATCTTCCTGAGAACATGATGGACATTTGGTTGCTCTTCAAGTGTACTTTGTTGCTTCTTGGAACTAAATGTAATTTTTTTCAAAAAGAATTTGCACACGTCTTATTAAGTTCTTTGATGGATGACCCATCTTTTCATTGCTATTATAATTTATTCTTTCCCTCATCTTTCCTAGCTCGATGTTGTTTTGGCAACAATTTAAAATATGTGATTCTGGGCTATGCTGCCTTGGACTACTCGAAAAGCCTCTGAGTCTAATTAGACTTCGCTTTCAGTTCTTGCTTAAGAGTGTAGGAAAATCCCGCCTCCTGCAGACAGAGGGCCTTTGAGGGTTCTAGCCAAGTGAGACCCTGTCTATATATAAAGTAGGGTAAGTATCGTCCATGTGAAAGGAGACTGCTCATGTTGTGCATGCTATAAATAATCAAAAGTCTGTATAAATCTAATGACTTTTAACTCACCCCGAGGTAACCACAGCAGGGCAGGAAGTGGCACATTAAACTTACGTTGCATCAATCTGACACTCTTTGGACAGATTTATCTTTGGTGTCCTGACAACTGATCGATCACCTTGAGGAAACTGAGGTAGCAGCCAGTATTAAAAATAACCTTATTTTCTCCTCAGATCATGAGATGCAATAAAATGTCCAGTATCCTCCCAGGAAAATGGGATTTTGAGCCTCCAAGAAAACCCTCTTGACTGCTCTGGGGGTTGTCAGGAAATTACATCTAGTAGCATTCCCAACCATCACTAACACTTGATGGGTGTCTGCTGTCTGCACACCAGCCTGTGCTGGGAGCTAGGACACAGAATGGGACCAAGTCATCTTCTTGCCCTAGAGGAGCCTATGGCCTGGGGAGGGGTATGGAAAGTCTCCCTAAGGGGCCAGGAGAAGCACTCAGTGGAGCTGTCCTGAGCATGCCTTGGCGATGCAGAGAAGCTGATTGGATGCGTTGGCACTGGAGCCGGGCCTTGACAAGGAGGAGGTCGATAGCAGGACTGGCAAAGGTGACTGGTGGTAGCAGAGTGCTGTCACTCTCTACATCATCCTGGCTCTGCTGCAAGGATGGGCTTGGTTCTTGTACACTGCAGCTGGTGGAGAGGGAGGTGGTGTTACCTTCTTACCCATCTCCAAAGGGACCCGGTGGCTCAACGCCCTTCATTTCTGGCTCTTCCAGTGGGACGTCTCTGAAATGTACTCTGCAGTGTACACTGGGTTTCCCAGTAGGATGGGTCCCAGTTCCCAGAGTGGCCACCTGCCCTCCCCGCCCCTTTTCCCCACTCCTGGGCTCACAGGTGCTTCCTCAGCCCTTGTCTGGGGCCCATTTCCAGAGCAGGAGCAGAGTGACAAAGGCATGGAGGTTTGAAGGCCAGGCGGCCTTGTTTAGTTAGGGGGCAGAGGAGTAGCAGGCTGGAGGGTCGGGTGGGGGTGTGTGTGATGCGCTGGGGAGGTCGTCGAAGGGCGGCAAATACCTTGCCCTGCAGTCTACGGAGAGGGGTGAGAGATCAGAACGGGCACTGTCTAGGCAACCACAAAGAAGAAGACCTCACTCCTGGGGCTCTTTCTCATCCAAGGCTCAGGCTCTGAGATCCAGTTCTGCAGAGCTCTGGAGCTCAGACTCTCAGCTCGACCAGCGCTTGCTTCCCACGGAGCACTTGCCTGACAGCGGCAGGGCTAAACTGGGGATGGGCGGGACTGGGGGCGGGGCTAGACAGGGGCGGAGCTGGGCGGAGCTGGGTTGGGGACGGGGCTAGACAGGGGCGGGGCGGGGATGCGCTGCAGGTAGGCCGGGCTCCCCGCTGCCAGGCGGGGCGGCAGTCTGTCCCCGTGGGCTGCACAGACAGAATTTTCCTTTCTGCAGCTGTGCCTCCCTAGCCAGCCTGCACTCTGGGCACGAGGCTCATCTGAGACCTGCCACCGGGTGGTCATCGATATTCCTGTCCTGTCCGCTCTGTCAATAGGAATTCGGAAGGCCCTGACAGAGGAGAATGCTAAGGACCAAGTGCTTTCCTGTGGGCCTGGATACAGAGCTGTGGCAGATTTTTGGAGCAGATTTTATGTCCCTCTTATCTTGACTATTATTTCTCCCCCTCCCTTCCTCTCTACAGGCCCTGGGCTAAGCATTTAAGATTCAGAGATAACTCAGACAATATCTCTGCCCTTACAAAGAGCCTGGTCTACTGAGGAACTGTCACAGGACTCAGTAATTACAAGAGTGCTGTGCACTAGGACACAGTGTATTTTAAATATGGGTTGAATGAAGAAAGAAATAGATGAATGGCTGTCGAGCACGAGGAGAAGGCAGTCATCGAGGGCTTCATGGAGGCCAGGACCCTCAGCTGCATTTGGAAGGACTGGTTAGATCGAGGCTGCTGTCCACCATGCCAGGCCTTTCAAGGCCAATGCCCATGTCAACCCGGAGAGGTACACAGCCTTGCTTCACAGAGGAAGTAAGGAGTTAGGTGAGCTGCCTGAGCTCGGAAAATGGCGCAGTCAGTATTCCAGGACAGCTTTGTCTGCCACCAGCCTAGTGCTAGTCCCTCCAGGCCACCATGATGCAAGGCATCTGGGAACTTGTGGGGCCAAGGCCAGGCAGCACACGATGGATACCAGAGGGGCTGATTTTCTGAGACCCTTGGCTGGCGTGCTCTTTAATCACTAGAACTTTCCAGCCATTCACTACAGCCTGTTGGAAAAACAAGCGAACATGCACATTCAACTCTTCCTCCTAAAGGTGGGAATTTGAGTTTGAATTTTAGTGCTTCTGTGGCAGGCTGTGTGACCTTGGGAAAGCCTCTTGTTCTCTCTGAGCCTCTGTTTCCTCATTTGTTTAAATTTGAGTGAAATTTCTATCCAATAGAACTGGGTGCAAGGATTTTAGGCAAAGCATGCAACCATTATTACTATCGACTGTTCAAGGTGACTTTAGGCTGCCTGGGGTTGGCTTACAGTGGAGGGTGGGCTGAATCATCCAGTGAGGAGACTTCCAGATAATTGGATGGGGGATGCCTTCTATCTGCCAAGAAATGAGGGTGCTGGCAGACAGCCCACTGGCAGCCTGCTTCAAATGGACCAGATGCTATTTTGGAGATGAGAAAAGACTTTCTCTTGACACTGGCAGAGTAGGGAGAAGATAAAAACCAGAAACTAGGAATACTGACTCATTGTTGAACTGCCATGCTGCAGTTCTGCAGACATGCAGGGTGGAAGGGAGGGATGGAGGAAGTGCTCATGGGCTTTCAAGCCCAATCACCCTCATAATGACAACAGTCAGTTGTGAGATCTTGGCCTATGACTGTTTTCTCAGATCCCTGAAGCTAGCTGTTTTCAAGAGAAGAAATCAGGCCATCAGCTCTGAGCTGGCCCTGGCACCAAGGAACCTTTCCTCAGAGACAGCCAAGCAGAAACTCATGTGGTGTTGTGGGTTGGTAGGGGAGGAAAATTTCTTCTTGAGATACAGATACAGTAAGAGCCGAGTTAGGATTTGTTTATTCTTACTTTGCAGCTTGCTAATCAGTTGTCCATCTTCCTCTGTTACAAATTTGCAAAAGTAACCCTTCGCTCCTAATGGCTATTGGTAGGAAATGAGAGAACACACATGTAACATCTGCCACAGTGTGCACCTAGCATACCGTTGGTGCTCATCAAGGTGTCAGTAACAACGTTAGGACATTTTGCCACTATAGAAGAGGGTGGCTTTTTTTTTTTGAGTCTAAATCCTCAGGCTCCCAACAGAGCTATAATAACCATAACTTCAAAATAAAATCTTTGCATAGACTCTTGTTTATTACAGTGTTTTCATTTTACATATGAAGAAACAGAGGCTCAAAAGAAAACAGACTCCAGAACATTACATACCTATCAGGCTATTAAGGGATAAACCAGAGATTTATTTCCAAATCAGAATATGTCTCATTAAGTTATTGTCTTTAAAATAATGGCCATCACGGGTATATTCCTACCATGTGTCAGACTTGGTATTGGAAAATATTTATATGTAAAAATCTCATTTAATTTTCAGTAACTCTGCAAACAATAATTATCCCCTATTTATAGATAAATAAACCAAGTCTTAGGAAAAAAATGACATGGCCTTACCCTGCTAATATGTGACGGGGGCAGAGGATAAAATCCCATGAGTCTGATGCTAAAGAGCTAATTAGTCCATAACTTAGGCGTTGCCAAGAAGAACCAGGAGCCAGAGGCTGCCTGTTGACACTGTAAACACAGTAGCTCCTTTGCTGGCACCTCGTGGGCATCACTTCCTATCACTTGGAAGGCATCTTGATGGAGCAAGAATGCTTCAGAAGGGAGGAGGAGGTACCTTCTGTAGGATCCAGGTACAGAAAGCTCAGCCCTGCCTCTGGCGTGGGTCCAATGTGAGAAAAAAGGGACATTCCTGCATTTATCCTTGAAGCAGTGTGAAGATGGGGCTGCAAAACAACTGCTGACAAATCCCCTGAGTTTCCCAGGCAGGGGAAACCCACTCTGCACTGCTCATGTGTGCATGACAGAGATGCTCTTGAGTTACCATGGCAACAGAAACACACCAGCATCCTACAAGAGGCCAGAGCTACTCTGCGGGGAGCTGTGGTCCTAGCTGGGCAAAAACAGGAGTGGGGCTACTGGGACTGGGGGAGGGGTGTCTCATCCCTGAGATTTTGCTTGCTTGAAGCTAGCTTGTTCTTTAGGCTGAAATATTTATAAAGGGCCCTGGCTATATCAAGTCTTGCAAAAGTCTGGGTGACAGGAGATGGCAGAGAAGCTTTGAAGGAGACCCCAGAGGGGCATGTTATTTCTTTTACGGTTTCCAGTTAGAGTGCTTAACAAGCAAGCTGCTGATGGACAGTAACTCTCTTAGGGCCCTGTCAGTATATCCTAATGGGGGATCTCATGGGCTTTGCTGCCTGCCAGGTCTTCCTGCCTGCTCTGCAATATTTTTGTTCTAAGGTCTTATGTTAGTTGGTATAACTTGAGTCTCAATTGCTTCACTGCTAAAACAAGGGATATTTAATGCTTCCCTTGAGGGGGATGGCATAAGTTAACAAAGGGGCAATTTCTGGCACATGATCAGTATTTAATTGCAGTTGTTAAGAAGTCCCCAGTTCTGTTAGGGAAATGGAGATTTGGTTGAGGTGGCCATTTCTGACTTCCTGAGAGTCAGGATAAACTTAGAATTAAAACTTGAGACTCCTGTGTGTTTTCCCTGCTCCCCAAAATCATGTCAGTACTTAGTGTTTGTTCCCTGCCTGGAGTCTTCCTATATTACCTGGTGCCATCAGGTGTGGTTCCCTCTGTGACATTCTACCCAGAGAATCTCACGACACTGGACCTTGGGAATTGCATAGTTCAGCTCTCTCTCCCTCATTTCCAGACCAGCAAATGGAAACGTTTAGAGGAATCAAATGCCTTGTTCAAGGTCACCCAGGAAGATAGAAGCCACTAGTTGAAGTGAGTGTTGCATTCACCTTAGCTATGATCCTAAACCTGTCTGAATCTCTTGGATGTTCAACACTAGATTCCACAGTTAAGGAGAAAATTCATTTATTTTTGTGTTTATTTAGTATTTCATTTGCAGTGCTGTCACACTGTTTCCATGGAAGTCAGAAATATTGATAGCTAACATTTGCACAGTAGTTTACAGCATATAAAATATTACTCAGGTGCTCAGTCTTACTTAGTCCTCTCAACTGTCCTTCAAAGAAGTTATAATAATTATCTTCTTTTATAGGTGAGAAAACTGAGGCTGAAAGTGACTTGCTCAAAGACACAATTCAATGAGGCAGATTGAGAAGTGGACTTACATTTGCGTGATCCTATTTAGAGCAAAGTGGCCCAGCTGATGTGGCCACATTGTTGAATTGCATGTGGGCATGCGGATGTCCTCTGATGACCTTTTGGAGGGGTGGAAGGAGAAAGAATTCATGGGGCTAATCTGGGCATTGTCTAGGTGACCTGGCTCCATGAGGGTAGGAGCTCTCTGCATGTGGCTCTCCAGAAAGAGAAAAACCAAGATGGTGTGGTAGGTAGTCATGTTTCCTCATCTCGTGAGGCTTTCTGGCTTCCAAAGCAGCTACCAGATGATCTCACCAGTGGCCCAAGGCAGGGCTGCGCAGGAAGCCAGGGGAGGTGAGCAACACATTGAAAATTTACAGAGCTAATAGTAATGGAGCCCGAGTAGAGGGCACAAATACTGAACCCCAAACCCTCTCAGCTCCTCCTTAGAGCAGGTGAGACTGGGTGGGAAGACAGTGAGCACCACAGATGGCCTGGTCCCAGCCAACTTCGCTGGTGGAGAGCGAACCTAGGTGACATGCATTTTGCCAAGGAGCTTAGACTCCAGGTCCTGTTCTGCAAAGTGAGTTTTGGAGATGCTTCAGTTGCTCCCTACCCGAGTTCCCAGTCCTCATCCCTGGGAGCTTCCCACTGCATTGTTGCTCAGGGGAAGAGAAATCAGAGAGATAATCAAGTATTTAAATTGGTTTTTGCTATCAGCAGGATTCTTTCCTCTGCAGTTGCCAGATGTTTACTTGTGTTTACAATTCAGCATTCAGATAAGGACTGCACACAGAAGGACCTCAAAGAGTCCAGGCTTCCATTGCGGGAGGGGACCCCCAAGATTTGATGGTGGCTTAGTGAGTCCCTGAGGGATGAAGATGTGTGTGGGGAATCCCTCTACTGATAAAGAGAGGTTGGTCTGTCTGAGAGGGAAATGGGGGGGGAGGCCCAAACAGTGCCAGAACTGTACATTTTGTAATTTTGGAACCCAAATCCTGTCCTCCCTTTTAATTCCAGGTAAAAGACAGGACACAAGCAGACTAATAGTGCTGTAGACTACCTGGACCTGGAACTGCTCTAGACCCACAGGTAAGGGTAAGGGTGGATTGGGATCAGAGCTCATCAGAATTCAGGCTCATCTGTAACAAAGTCCAGGATGCCAGGGCTGTTCTTGGTAAGGAGCCACAGGATGTGGCAGACACTGGTTTAAGCAGAGGTGATTTACGCTGGAACCAACTGATGAAAAATTCTGCTCACATGCAACTGATTAATGACCATCGATGTTTGATTCTGAGAAAATAATCTTTTAAGAATCTTCTTATTAATACCTACCAGAAAATAATGTAAGAAATTAATAGACTACATTATGGTCTTATGGGCCTCTATTGCCTTAATACAGGAATCTAAAGTTAAAGCAATTCTCTGGGAACATTCTGATCTAGTTCCCATGATGGGGCACTTATGCGTGTTAGATGTCACATCATGCTTTTATATCTTTCTGAGAGTGACAGAAAACAGAACTCCTCATTTTGTGGTGTTTGTACAAAGACAAGCTGAAGAGACTCTAGTGGTATAAGTAGATACCATCATCCTTGTCACCTATAGGAATATATTCCAAGTCTCCTAACACCATGGTGAGTACTAAACACTAACTATATATACTATGGTTTTTCCTATACACACATACCTGTGATAAAGTTTAACTTATAAAGGAGGCACAGTAAGAGATTAGCAACAATTGCTAGTAATAAAATAGAACAATTATGACAATGCATTATAATAAAACTTACATGAATGTTTCTGGATCACAGTTGACTGCAGGCAGCTCAAACTGTGGAAAGCAAAACTTTCCATAGGGAATGATGGTGCACAGGCCTAGTCTCCCAGCTTCCCCGGAAAATACTGGAGGGTATAGCAAAGGAGTTGAGTGAACACAGACAAGGGTTGTGGAGTGCCAGAGTGCAGCATGGTGTACTCCATTCTTTGCTCTTAATATCCACACTCTCCGCTGCTTTCCCGCCTCGTCTCTACCTATCTGAATTCCATCCATTCCCCAAGGCCAGAGCCTGCTGTCCTCTGTGAAATCTCCTACCCTGCATTTCTTCTTCCTCTGCGCCTTTAACACTCACCCCCCACTTCTATGCACTATTAGCCAGCTGTGCTGCTGTTAATTATGTGCCCCCCATGATCACCCCCGTGTTCTGAGCTATCTAACTAGAGCAAGGACTTGCACTTCTTTTACCCTCTACCTTCCTTCCTCTGTGATCCCTAACCTAATGCCTTATGTGTATTTAGTGCTCAAAACATGTCTGTTAACTGGTTGTTTTAAAAAATATTATCCACACACTGCAAAGCTTAATGGTTAGGGGAAATTACTTAATGAAATACATATGGAAGAAATAACCCAATCACCTAAAAAAATGAAATGACGTAGTGTCTAAAATGCAACCATTAGAGACACATACCTTTGGAAGAGACTCCTTTGATTCTTTAAAAAAATACTGCTAGGAAAGACAGTACATTGATTTGATTTCATTATTAGTGACAGTGACTTCACTCCCTACTGAACAAGGACAGAGGTGGGTAGGAATACAGTTCAATGCTCAAACAACTGAGACAGGCACTGTGTTTGACACTGGAGTTCAGAGATGACTAAGGTACAATCCTATCCTTGAAAAGCTTACGTTCTAGTTACCAAAATATTTTAACTTCATCGGGTGTTCTAACAAAGCCAAGGTATGAACCACTTAGCCAACAGTGGAGGATTCCAGGTAGACTTCCTGGAAGAGGCACCATACGTAGCAGAGCTCTGTGCCTTCTCTGCCTGAGCACTTCCTTCACTTCTCTACTGGTTAACTCTTCCAAGTGCCTCAAGATCTATCTCTGTTTCACCTTCTCTGAGAGGCCTTTCCTAATGCTCACAGGCAGACTGAGTACCTTGCTCCTTTGGGCTCCCAGGCCACCTTGCCTGCCTGTATTGGTGCATGTTTCACACTTTGCTGTGGCTAGTTGTCTCTGTGTCTCTTCTATATCCCTGATTCTCCAGGCCATAAAGACTGAGCTTCCTATGGACAAGGGCCAAGTCTCACTTCTGTCAGTCTTTCGCGTTCCTACCATGGACCTTGGGCCACTGTAGCAGGGAAGAGCCCTATATTATTTCAACGTACTGCAGACCTCTCTGACACCCTGGCTGGGAGCCGGATTGTGAATCTCCAAGCTTCCAGTGGAGTGTAGCTGGGGTGTAGGAAGCAGTAAGCACCTGCCAATGTGAGTGACAAGACGTTTGGTGATTCATTCAGCCCAGTGAGGACTTACTGAGAACCAGTCCAATCACGGTAAGAATTTAGGTACCATTGCTGGAAAATATACTAGCACTGTGTGCCAGATGTTTCACACACATGATCTCAGTTAGTCTAACTTTGAAAATGTTATTTACTCCCTTGTATTAGCTGAGGCTTAGAGCAGTAATTTGTCCAAGGTCATATACACCCTCAGTGGTCTGCCTCCAAAATAGGGCTCTTGGGTTCTGCTGTACTGCGACCTAGGAAACAAGTTTATCTGAGGACCAAGAATCACACACGATTTAGAGTGCATGTAAACAGGTCGCACTCAGAAAAGTCTCCGTGGAGGCCACTGCAGACCTGACAGATGAATGGACTGGGAAAAAACGAACAGAAAGAGGATGCTACAGCCTGGAGGCGGGGGTGGGGGGTGGGGGGCCGGGGCTTACATACCCAGAAAGCAAGCTGTGGAGGCCGGGCCCTTAGGTAGCCCTCTTGAGGGGTCCTGCAGAGGCGTCTCCAGCCTTGCAGGGCTCAGTCAGGAGGTAGGAAAGGCGTGCTGGGGGGCCATGAACATGCACACACTCTTTCCCAGACCAGGTGCAGACATCTGTGCCTCTTCCTTACCTCCACACAGAGGAGGCCCCCTTCCTCAGCGGGCGAGGGTAGCTTTTCACACCACACCACACAGCTGCGTCACTGGGGGCTCACTGGTCCTTTCTCCCTCACCTAGGGCTGGGGAGGTGGCACCTTCTAGCTTTGGAAAAGGAGTTGAGTGTGAGTGTGTAACCGTGTACATACATGTTTTTCTGTGTCTGTCCATGTGCGTCGCTGTATGTGTAGGTGTGTCTCTGTGTGTGCACACGTCCCTTTTCCTCTTTTCAGGGCGAAGGCTGATCCCTCTCTCCCTTCCAGGGAAGATGCACAGGGATGGGCTTCCTAGTCCTCCATCTCTGCTGGGACGGGTCTCTTTCGTCCAGACAAAAAGGTGGGGAGGACCGGCTCCCATGCCTTCCCCGCATCGCCGCGCGTGACGCGCAGGTGGCGGGAGGCCTGGCTCTCCCCGTCAGGGTCACCTGAGCGCGGTGGCGAGCAGGTGCCGGGGCGGCGCAGGCTCTGCGGCGCAGGGCGGAGCCAGACCTAGCCCCGCCCTTCCCCGCCCCGCCCCGCGCCGGCAGGCCCCGCCCCGTGCGCCGCGGCTGTCTGCTGGGCTGGCGCGCGGCGGTGGGAGCTGGGCGCTCCGCTTCCCTCAGCATCCTCCCTCAGCAGCTCCCTCGGCAGCTTCCTCAGCAGCTCCCTCAGCCTCCCTCAGGCTTCCTCAGCCTTCTTCAGTCTCCCTCAGTCTTACTAAGTCTCCCTCAGTATCCCCTAAGCCCCCTCGGCCCCGGCCCCCGGCCAGATGATGAACTTCCTGCGGCGCCGGCTGTCGGACAGCAGCTTCATCGCCAACCTGCCCAACGGCTACATGACTGACCTGCAGCGGCCGGAGCCGCAGCCCGCGCCGCCGCCCGCCGCGCCGCCCGCCCCGGGCGCGCCCCCGGCCGGCCCGCCGGGCCCCGAGCGCCGCCAGCCTACGCAGCCCGCGCCACCTGCCGCGCAGCCCGGCCCGGCCCCGGCGCCCGCGGGCGGCGGCGGCTTCTTCAGCTCGCTGTCCCAGGCCGTGAAGCAGACGGCTGCCTCGGCGGGGCTGGTGGACGCGCCCGCGCCGGCGCCCACGCGCAGGGCCAAGGTGCTCCTGGTGGTGGACGCGCCGCACGCCGACTGGTGGGTGCCCCGCGCGGCCGGGACGCGGGCGCTGCAGGGGCCGGGTGACCTGCGAGGCACACTGGTGCTAGGGGGAGAACGCGGCGGTGATTTGTTTTTAGTTTTTCACCTGGACCCTTGAGCCAGGTGTCAGGTGCGGCCGCAAGGGACCGCGGCGCATCCCCGACGTGGCGACCCACGCGTCCCTGGCCGCTTCCCTTCGTTGGGGGAGTAGGAAACAACCGGACCATATTCTGTGCCCCAGGGATGGGATGTGTTGGATTTTTGTTTTTGTTGTGTATGTATTGGTGGTGGTAGCTTCTCCTAGCTGAGATGAAGACGTAGATAAAATAGGGGCATAAATGATCCACCTTAATGCGGTCGATAGGAAACTTAAATTTTATTTTTTTAAAAAAGGGGATATGTGGTATTTTATCAACTTAGAATGGCAAAGGTTGCAAAAACTTATTTACTCGGGTAAAGCACGAAGGAGATTCATTTAAGATTAAGAGATTCTGCTGGATGTAGCAGGAAGTTGGGATGTAACAGTGGGAATTGACTGAAGGCTTGAAGGAAGGAAGAGGCCAGGAACTGGGATGCTTTTACTTTGGGGAGGCCAGGAAGGGTTTGCAGGGTTGGTTGGACAGGTTTTTTCCCACAGGATTTGAGGTTAGAGCCTAGCCCTGAGCGTTCCCCTAAGAGGGAGGCACCCAAAAGTGAGACCAAACAGAGGTTGGTGTCTCTTGCTCCGTTTGACCTTCTGACAGTGGAGACGGAGGGAAGGAGTGCTGACGTGGGCTGGTGTAAGGAATGAAGATGTGAGGATGACATCCTGCTAATATGCCCATTCCAGAAAGCCATCTGAGTAACTTATGTGCTTGGCGTTTTCCTCTTCAAGTCTGTAGAGTAGAAAAGACCTTTGCCATGTACAAGAGGGTTCATGAGAAAAGTGTGGGAGAATTCTGTGGTGCCAATGCCACCCCTCTCAAGTTGCTCCAACTAATTAAAATCAACAGGTGTTTATTAAGGGAGAAGGGAAGGTAGCTAAGCTCTATTGATCATCCTTTATATTCCAAACTGTGGAGCAGGTGCTTTCAGTATGATAACCCATGATTATCGCATGACAAACAGGCATAGAAAAGGGATGTGTTCACCGTAACACAGTCAGCAAATAGTAGTATCAGGATTCAAATTCAGACTGGTTTGACTCCACTGTTACCCAACAGTTGGAGGCCCTTTTGGAGAACTCACACTCAAATTTGGAAGATGAAATAGATTCATGAAACAGTTAACAAAAAGGAATGTAGAATTATTGGTTGAGACTACTGTTTTAGTAATTAGTGAGAGCCTGATTTATTGGAGAGAGCTTTACACAAGATGGTCTGGAAGAAAGGCCAGGAAAAGGGGCAGAAATGAGAATGACATTGGTGTTTCATTCTTCTGATCAAAATCTCACCCTTGCGTGCCTTGCTGGTCTTTCATCCCACAGAGGCTATTTGTTTGAGTCTAATTGCTAGTGGGATCCCTACAGATAGGTAGATAATTATCTGTATGAGTGTTCTGAGTTTGCTGCAGATCTGTGTGTAGTTAGGTATGCCTCAGCAGATGGAGATGTGAAGCTCTCTTTGGGTAGTAGTATTTTGTAGAAAGAGTGCCTGGATAAACCAGAGAATTTGCCTTGCCCTAGAGATTAGACTTCTGTTGGAAGTAATAGAAGCCACTTTCTTGTGGGCTGACTCCCAACTGCTTTCTGATTTTCTCTGAAGTAATAACATTGATTTATTAAAACTCATAGGCACAGTTTCAGTCTAGTGCTTGATGGAAGTTTGGTGCTTCTGATTTGTGCTTAACAGCAATTCTCAGAATTGCAGTTTGTCTCTTTGTAATGCATATCTTCTAAATCTGTTGAAAACAACCAAGTCAAATCTTGGTAAGTATTTTTATTAAAAGGGCTGTATGAATTGAAGAGCAGGTGTCTGCTTGTGATGAGTACAGTAACTTGTGGATGATTTTAGTAACTTTGTCCTACAGTCTAAGCTATCTAGGTAGTATTCAGTAATCAGGTGTCAGATATGCCCAATGTAATTTTCCTGGTTCTTGAAGAATGTAGTATCCCAGTAGAATTTAAGGATATTGGTCCCATCTGAATTATAGAATGCTAAAGAGGGTTTTAACAAGCATTTAAATAGTTGGAGATTTAAAAGATGTATAATAGGAAGCCTCTCAGCACATCCTTAATACACAGCAGATTTCTTTGAATGTCTGTCAGTGTAATTGTGGGCAGTGTAATTTGGACATCTCACTACTGGCTAGGTTTCTCTTTATTTTTTATGCTTGAAGTATTTTCATTAGTTGCCTGAGGTCTGTAGCTTAAGTTTCACACTAAAGAATCATTGAAAAATATATGTGTGCCACTAGAAAGATAAAATCAAGCTCCTTATATGATATTAATTTTTATAATTTTAAATTTCATGTCTGCTTTTTAAGGTTTATATCTAAATCTAAAGTGCAGTTAAGATTGCCCTTTAATGATTTTTATACTTAGACAAGGAACAAGTGCCCATTCCTGTATGTTCTTGTTTCTTCTTGTATTGCACCGTCACTGATAAGAAGTAGATTTTCTCTCAGATTTGCCTTGCTGCCATTCCAGTGATTCAGAACCCACTGACCAAGTAAGCATTTCATCTTGGTAGATTTCAGTGTTTGACTTGAAAGTCAGTACAACACAGACACTTTTGGTTATCTAGAGACTGCAAAATTTATTGAGCATGTTTGTGTCATGTTTTCCAAGAAAAACAAGAAATAGTCTCTGCCTTCTGAAAGCTTACTGTCTATTGGGGGTAGGTATGATAAATAAATTTTTTGAAACTTTTGAAAAAATATCCCTTGTATTCCACATGTAGTCTTTATACTAGCAGCACTGGCATCAACCAGGAACTTTTCAGACTAATCAGTCTTAGGCCTCATCTCATATTTACTGAGTTTGGAACTTTCATTTCAATAAACTGCCCACATGATTCATAATCTCATTAAATTTGAGACACACTGAACTGATGGATATGTGATTAGTGTTAAAGGCACAGCAACACCAACTACTTATCATCTATTGAGCAATTACTGTATGACATTGTTACTATAAGATCCTTAGAAATCTCATTTATTGTTTACAGTAGCAATGTACTATTAGAACAACTTAAAAGAGAGATGGATGTGGGCTAGAGCAGGACTAAAAGGTTTCATAGAAGTGAGATTAAAACTGAGCCTGAAGAAATTTGAGACAAAAGAGATACGTTTGACTGAGTCTGCCTGGCAGAAAGCATAAAGACAATACAGTGACAGAAAAGGAAACATCGAAGAGGCTAGATTACAGCATGATGTATGTAGCATCTGTTTCTATTTTCATTCTTTTTCTGGCCAGCCTTTAGGTATTTTATTAAGAATAAGGATATTCAAAATACAATAGTTCATTAAGGACCAGTGCTCATGAGTAGTTCTAGAAAAATATTTGGATTGGAACTTGGGAAAAGCTCAAATGGGGTTTGAGCTCTCTCTGCTAAATATTTTATCTATGTGTCTTATTTCAAACACATAAAACGTATTTATTCCATAGAGTTTCATTGGTCATAGCAAAGGTAGTCTATACTTTGAAATTTTGGGATATTATAGCTGGAAGGACATCTGGGTTACCTAACTAGAAAGCTTCCCACAATTTCATACCTTCCTCTCAAATTTTCAGAACAATTTTACCTGAGATGTGGTTCAGTGCACTTGAGTACCTAACACAAGTCTGGGGTTATAAGGATGAGTTGAGCACAAGCTGGGATCTTACCACTGGTGGGGAGATAGGCATTTAAACCAGATTTTAATGTAGTATGGTAATTAGCTACACAAGGTGTTACAGGCACAAAGAGATAGGTTATTCTGGGAAATGAAATGTTATGGTTAGAAATATTCTGTAAAAGTGCGTATGCCATTTTGCATCTTTGGAATGTGATTCCCTAAAATTTGTCAAATGAGAGTCTTGATATAGGCATTTTCTGAGATCTTTTCCAACCCCACACTATTTCTACTGTTGTTTTTTGTGCTATTTTCTTTCAAAAACTTTAGCTTGGTAATTTTTTTCTCGGGTAATGCCTAGAAATCTTTGGATGAAGTATGTATCAACAAATAACTAAGCATTTCTCTGAACGAGAAGCTCACCTTTGAGTCCTTTCCATTCAGTGCGTCCTTCTAACAGGTATTGCTACTATGTGGTATCTTAAGAAAAGGTGAATTCTGTAATATCTGTTTGTATTTTTACTCACGTAGGCTGGGAATTGGGGATTTTTAGTTGAATTCCGCTTTCCTTGGTAGGCCTAAGACCTTTTATATACATATACTAAACTGTCAAGTGACATTTACTTCTCAATTCCTGCCATATGCACTATGATGTACACAGCTGTTCATATCTTTGTCTCATTTTATTTTCACAGTAGTTCTGAGAAGTACGTAGGATATCCACTTCATAGATACACAGACTTAAAGGTAATCACTTGCTTCAGAGTAGTTAGCTGTTAAACTCAAGTATCCAGACCTGACCCTAGATTATCTACAGTAATATGCCAAAATTTCCAGCAGAATTAGGTGACAATTATTGTCTTATAAAAATTGTTTCTTTTAAAAAAATACTTGCCACATAATTTATTCAAATAGTAAGCATCCCACTGCTTCTGAAATTTAATTTACAAAAACTTGATATGCATAATGTTTTCAGGATTGTGTCTACTACATGGAGTGAGAGTATGGTTAAATGCAGTGGCCTCAGGATGGAGGACTGCACTGTGGTGTGTGTGTGTGTGTGTGTGTGTGTGTGTGTGTGTGTTTCATGGCATTTCCATTAGGTACACACCTATAATCTTGTGACAGAGACCTTCTGCATGCTTGCTGAGTGGCATACTGTCATCCTTTGTTTTGACTTCCCATATGGCTGCAACTGGATACCAGAACTATTATAGAGAGGAGAGGATGAACGAGAAGCCTTTCTTGTTTTTCAGACACTACTTCCATAAGCATAAAGAGATGGCTCCTTATAAGATAGGACAAGTGATGTAAGCAAATACCACAGGTCCCTGCACTGCCACAATGCCCATGACATATGACTGAGAATCAATGGAAGTTTACTAGCTTTGGTGTCTGTCTCTTGACAGTAGGAATTTCTGAAATTTTAACCAGCTCATTGAAAGTTGTAAAGTAGATTAAAATTATATTCAGTTACCCTATAATTTCTTCATCCAATTTAGTATTGTGAAACTATGTGCAGATTGGATTGACAGTCAAAAGATCTAGGATGGAAATCAGGCCCCACTGTTACCATTTGACCTTATCAGAGTTATATAATCTCTCACAGCCTTCCCAGCCCCCATTTTGACAAATTTTATTGGGAATCTGCTATATGCTAAATGCTATTCTAGGTTCTGGAATAAGGCAGACAAAAATTAATTTTCTTATCTATAAAATGGAAGTAGCAATACTTCCAATATCTCAAAACAGTCTTCTGAGAGTTAAAGATTCTAAGGAAGCACTTTGTAAAGATTGAGATGTACTGCTTATCATTACATCCTTAGTGTTTTTAATGGCAGGTACTCTGCCTATTTTGGCTTGTCTTTTTGAGTGCTTCAAATTTTGTTATGCATGTGATTGTTTATTTTGTATATTTCAGGGATATAAAATCTTGATCTGTAATTTTTTTTCTTCAATTGAGAGCCACTGGCTCAAAGAGAATATAATTAAAGGTTTCTTCTATATTGTTAAAAATAAAATACAATTCATTTTTTAAAAGAAATAAACATTACTCATTTAAGTCAAGTATATTCAGTAGTTAGGGACAGATTAACATAAATATTTATTTTATTTAATAAAGTACATAAACTAAAATAGTTCTACTTTGGTTACTCTTATAACTAAGGAAGAATGGTTAAGAAGGAAACGAAGGAGAGAAATATACAGGATGCCTTTAAAAGGTGATTTCTGTATTCTTTCCCTTATCCAAGTCATTTTTCACATTGCTTTCAGAACACTGATAAACAAAAGCATTAATTTCCTTACCATTGTTCTCTAACACACATTGCACATTATGCTTATTCACAAACTGGCTCCAGCTGATCTTTGCAGACTAATTTTCTATTGCTCTCAAATCACTTCTATGTGCTGTAGATTGTCTTCTCCCTGAACTTACACCGGATGTAGAAGAGGCTGTGATACTTGTGCCAGTGCCCATGTTTGAATCCTCTTGGTCCTGCCTGTCTCTAACATCAATTTTTTTTTACTGAGTTCTCAGAGGATGAGAGTACTGCCTTTTTTTTTTTTTTTGAAAGACTCATCCATACCTGGTTTCTTCATGATTTTGCTGTATTTTTTCATTCCTTCTTTTTTCTTATATTCATACTCTCATTTTCTACTGGTTGCTTCTTCCCCTGATTGCTCGATCTTTGTACATAAAGAATCAAGGTAAAAACTACTTTTCACCTTTTTGTTGGTGTTGTTGTTGTCATCGTCGTCATTGTTTTGTTTCGTTGGCACTTCTGGGAGTGGACCCATAGCCTTGTGCATGCATTCAAGTGGTCTGTCACAGAGCTTTATCCCCAGCCATGCTCTTTACCTTCTTCATCACTCTTCCAAAAGAGAAAGAATTCTTACTCACGTCTCTACTTCCTTTTTCCATCTTTGCCCTTCTTCACTGACATTGGCTTCTGCTTCTTCTGTAATACTGAATTGTTTTTTCTAGGGAACTGAATTGCTAAATCTAGAGGAAACTATTAGTCTATACCTTCATGATTTGTTTGACACTATTTTCCCTTTGAAAGTCTCTTCACTTCTGAATACTTGTTATGTCTGTCCTTTTGACATCCATTCAACCACCTCATGAAAGGTTCCTCAGGGAACCATTTCCTGAATACTACTACTACTACTACTACTACTACTACTTCTGCTTCTGCTTCTAGATTCTACACACTCTCTCTATTTCATCCCTTCTCAAGATGTTAATTCCCTCCTAATTGCCATTAGTTTCCATATCTTTACCTTCAGCCCAGAAATTGACCCTGATCTTCAGACATATGTTCATTGCCTGCTGGACATTTCCTTCTAGGTGATTAAAGGTAACTCAAGGTCATTTGATTCAATACGGAATTCTTTATTTTGTCTTCCTATTCAGCTGTTCTTATATTGTCTGAACTGGTGACACCTAATAGATGCCTGTTTCAAGATCTTATTAGCTTTTACCTAAGACTTCTGCAGACTTTCTCATTATTTTCACTGAAGTTAAATATACTATTTAACATGCAAAATTTGTCCGTTTTACTCCTTTGTTTAAAGTTTTTCAGTGGCTTCTTGTATCCTGTAGATAAATTCATGGCCCTCCTGTGATTTGACCCCTGCTTTCTTCCCTGGCCTCCTTTTAATCGTTTCTACCCACAGACTTCATTTTCTAGTAATCTTGAACTCTGAAGTTCTGTACTCACAAATGGTATTTCTCCTCCTTGTCTTTGCTGTGCCATCTACCAGTGTTACAACTGCCTTTGCTATTCTTTCCTTTCTTTTCTTGATAAACTCATATTCATCCTTTGAGATTTAGATGAATATTTCCTTTTCTAGAAATTCTTCTCCAGCTTCCTACATTGCACTGGGAATCTATATCCTCTCCATGCCTTCTTTCAGGCCTATGAATATTTTTGACTGGACCCAACACCATTATCTGTTTATGTGTGTATGCCTAGCCCTAAATAGTGAACTCTTTTGAGGATGGGCTTAGTATCCTTAGTGTCCAGCAGATTTCTGACACATAGTTTGAGATCAATACATCTTTGTTGTATGGTGTTGATCAGAGAATGTGAAAAAGAATGAAAGGAATAGCAAAGAAGGAGAAGTGTTCTAGGTTAGAGGTGTATACTATTATGTTGAAAGTCATCCTTATTCTCTTCAAATATACAATTTAGAATGCTTTCCTTCTTATGTTTTCTGAAAGATTAAGTCCCGATTTTCAGACAATATAAATCAATCACAAATCTCTAGAGATTTAGCTCTGAATGAGAGAGACATACTAGCCTATAGTACTGCAAAATGGTGTCTGGTCCTCAGCAAGTCTGAGCAGAGCAGCTGAGCTGCACCCTTAGCCCTTTAAAAATATATGGCACATATATAGTTATACTATATGTATAGTATAAATATATAGTATAAGTATATTATACTATAGTACATATATATAGTATATATATAGTATATAGATAGATAGATAGATAGATAAAAGCCATATGTATATATATGGCTTTTATTTTGAGACAAATATCACAAAGTTTCCAGGCTAGCGTCAAACTAGTGATTCTCCTGCTTTAGCCATCTAAGTAGCTGGAATTACAGATGTGTATCACTACACTCAGTTTAAGATTTACTTAAAAAGAAAAAAATATATATATACATATGCATACTAAGTTGTAGTCTCTTCTAGAGTCAGGGCTAGAGATTAGCCTTGCTTTAATTCTTTCACTTTGTGTTAGAAACTATCATTTGCTTACATATCTCTCATAGCATTAACTCATAGTATCACAGTGAGGTTTCATTTGTCTGACTTCTCCATCTTCCTACCTTAACAATGCTGTAATCCTCTTGAGGACAATAAGCATAACTTTTATTTCAGTATTCCTAGCATTTTGCAAGATTTTCAGAAATTACTTTCTAAACTAATCATGACTCATGAAAAAATTATGACTATGTCAATGATGAGTAAAAGTGACTCTTTAGTTCCCTATAAATAAGCAAACACTCATATATGTTTATGTATAATAAATGACAGCAGCAGTAAGCAGTGAGTGGTCAACAGGAAGTTAAAGTAAAAATCTTTTTATAAACTGTAAAATGGTATAAAAGCAATGACTATTGTTACTATATTAGCATTTCCTGCACCTTACGCCTTAGCTGAGGCTGGTGATATACCTGTTTCACCCCCCTCTAACTCCCTTTTCTTTGGTATGCTATGTATCCTATGTTTGCTCTTGCCTTTGGGAGAACAGTTGTCATGCTCTAGATTTCTTTTCCTCTCTTAGTTGAGGCACCAAGATGTCTTTGTTTATTGGAGCCTTTCTCAAATTTCAAGGTCTGTTATTTCTTTTTTTCTTCCTATTCTGGGCCATTCTTTCATTCTAGTCCTCCTAAGAGCAACTATAATCCTTTTTCTAGGGTATATACCTTTGATCTGTTTCTCATTTCAAGGAGCCTACTGAGTTGCTACAACAACTTCAGTCTGATTAAATCCTGCACAAAGAGGCATGGGCTTTATAGAAAGAAATTGAGGTCCCATTTCTCAGTTACGGACTTGAATTCTCCAATAATAATAACTCAGCAGAAAACTATTTTTCTTTTATACTTCTAGGGTCCAGTGACAGAGTACTTTTTCTTTTTTTTCCTACTTTCAGTATGTACAAATGTATGACCCTCTTCAGTCCCTATCTTCTGATGGATAGTTTTTGTTGAGGATTTCAGTTCTGCAGAATCCTGTGTTTATACACATTTTAACTGTTGAATGAAAGTATTCCAATGAAAGACTGATGAGCTAATTAATCAACCAACAAACACTAACTACAGTGTGTTGCCATGAAGGCTAAAAAAACAGTGAATTATTTGGAATTGCATAAATATAGAATACGTGGTTTTAGTTTTGAGAACTCACGTAGAATCTCAAGAAAGAAAAATTAGGGTAATAAAGTAGAAAGAGCATTTTATTTTATTTTTTTTAATAATAATTTTATTTAAAGAGGAAAAAACAAAACAAAATAAAACAGAATAAAGGGTAGCAACCATACAGTATTCCAAGGAAAAAAGGAAAAGTACAACAATAAAACCTAAGAAATTATTACTTGACTAATTACATACTGACTTCTTGGAAATAGTTGTTCAAATTACAAAGTTAAAACCTGTAAAGTAGACATTCAAACAGTGAGACTGTTAACAGTTCTGCTCCACGATCTGACAAAAACAACAATATGGTCATCCATCTTACCCAATCAAATATACATGCAATTATATCAATAGGGTAAAATTACATACAACAAAACAGAGCAAAGCGGATCACAAGAAAGCAATGTAAGACATAAATTTCAAAGCTAGACAATTGGAGATACTCACTCTCTATCATATTGACTTTTGTTTTCTTCCAAATAGTTGTCCATATTGTCACATATAGGGAATTCACATGAAACAACCTAGTATGGAATTGATCTGAGCAGGATGAGGAGGGCATTA
>PVJX010027219.1:0-25079 GCA_004027295.1 Dolichotis patagonum | reverse complement strand
TGGTCCAGAGAAGCAAATATTCTGAGTCTAAAAGACACCTATAAACAGAAGCAGCTTTGAGAAACCTATTTGAAAGAAGACAGGAAATGGGGTGTTTTCCTTAGGGACTGAACAAAATAAATGGTGGTTTTTGATACTACACAGGTAAAGGAGGGCACATATCAATGCAATGTCAGGTCATTCAACTTTTCCCTGTACACCAACACTACTCTCCCTCCCTCGTGGATAGTTTTTCTGGGAGGACTATGCATGCATTTCTGGGGGGCTAAAGGGAAAGAGATGACTGAAGCTTAGTCAGTTCGTCCCTTTCTCTGAGAACTCGGTCTCTGAAGAGGTAAAGACCTGGGGAACTTAGGAGTCATTATTATACCCATATTGTATGGATCAGCCAGTTCTAGCTGTAAGATTTTGTTTTGGCTCCAGTTGCTGAGTCTTTAGATTTCCTTGGCTTTTGTTCATTCTGTGTTACATCTGCTGGCCTTTTAACGATTTTTCATCCTTGATGCTCTCTCAGTGATATTATTTTTTTGCTTAAGATAAACAAGTTCTGTTGCAACCAAGGTCTATACTTGCTAATCCAAGGCTGAATAAATTGGATAAACAAATTCAGTTCATTGTTCTTTCCATCGCATGTTTTTTTTTTTTTAGCAGACATCAGCATCTGTCTCTGCATGACTCATCTCTACTAGCAAAAGCAGAACTGCAGTGTTAATAAGCAAGCTACGTACATTGAAAAGGACTACTTGATGGTGAAATTCATAACTCATTTTTGGTTGTTGGTTCATCATCAACTAAAGAGGTATTTCCCTTTATTTCTGTATTTATAAGATAGTCAGGAATTTGTCAGATGGAATTTTTCTGCCCCAAGAAAGTTTGGAAATTACATTTGGAATAGTCACAGGAGTCTGAGATCTAAAAGGCTAAGGAAAGGGGTGTGGCATCCCTAGAAGTAGAAAAATGTATGGTGGTTTAACCTGCTGCTCTGAGAAGAAGTAGCCTCTGATAAGGTCTCATGGATACTGAGAGATGGAAAGCCAAGTGTTTTATTTCGAGAACTCCAGCAAATATCACTGCAGATAAATTTGTCCCAGAGAAACAGAACACAGATATGGTCTGCGGAGTTCTGACCTCACAAGGACTATGAAAAGTTGTGGTAGTCTTATACAGGTTGGTAACCTGCTACCTACTGTATAATGCTGAGAGTATACACACAAGTCAACAAAGTCAGATAGTCAAGTACTTTGCCTATAAAGTATTAAATATCTGAATTTTTGGAGTGCCAGTGAGCAGAATTTAGCCTTATGGTTTGGATTTTTAAAAAAATTTGATTTGTATAAGTCTTTTTAATTTTAGAGAAAAAATTTCATAACAAAATGAGAATAATGATAGTTAATACATTGCATATTATTTTTAAAGTACAAGATACGGGCATTAAAATTGCTCCAACTGACATTAGCACAAACCTTCATTTTCTTTTTTTTTTTAATTTAAAGAGAAGAAAGAAACAAAAAAACCAAAACAGAATAAAGGATAGCAACAATACAGACTTCCAAGGAAAAAAGGAAAGTAACAACAACAAAAAAACCTAAGAGATTATTACTTGACAAATTACATACTGACTTCTTGGAAATAGTTGTTCAAATTATAAAGTTAAAACATGTAAAGTAGACATTCAAACAGTGAGTCTGTTAACAGTTCTGCTCCATGATCTGACAAAAACAGCAATATGGTCATCCATCTTACCCACTCAAATATACATTCAATTATATCAAAAGGATAAAATTAAACACAACAAAACAGAACAAAGCAGATCACAGGAAAACAATGTAAGGGACATAAATTCCAAAACTAGACAATCGGAGATATTCACTCTCTATCATATTGACTCTTGTTTTCTTCCAAATAGTTGTCCATATTGTCACATACAGGGAATTCACATGGAACAACATAGTATGGAACTGATCTGAGCAGGACGAGGAGGGCGTGTCAGGTCTTCAAGACCAGACAATAGGGAAGCCAAGAATGGCTGTCATAGTGTCTCTCATTCTCCTAAAAACAGCTGTCCATACCTTCACGTGTGTTGAACTTAAACAAAACAAAACAAGCTAAAATCACTTTGAACAAAGAATGATAATTTTGCTGGATTTCACATCATGACATTATGGAATCAGCACTGGGTACTGTAGTGTCTCTTTTTCTTCAAAGTAGTTGTTCATTTCAACATGTGTTATATAGTTGGTTCTCGTAAACTGTTTATAAGCTCTACACATGCATGAGTCTCTAATTGTATATCTATCATTTCTGTATTAGAGGGAAAAACAAAACAAAGCAAGATAAGACAAAACAATTCCTAGAAAAGCATGAAGCAAAAAAGTCATATACAACCACAATACAAGGTGATCTACAATGGTTACCATGATGTCTCAGCAGTATATAACAACATTAATAAAAACAAAGCATTGGAGACATTATAAGACTTCAAAAGCAAGTGATAATCAGAGTGGGTATCTTAGTGAATCTTGTCATTTTCAGTGTAGTTGCCTATACTCTTAGACTTGATGCTATCAATCATAACAGATTTAAACAAAATCAGTCAATACAAAGTAGCAATCTAACAAACCAGATTCAAATAAGATCACTCATAATAAGATAGTATAAATTATAGAGGGCTTCAGATTAAGTTGGTAGGAAAATTAGGGATGGTTACCATAATATGTCCTCTTATTTTTGGGATAGCTGACCATGTCCTCAAGTCTAGTGTAAGTAGACAAACAGGAACAGCACGTAATCCATCCAAGGAGAGTGATGAGAATAATGTAAATTTTAAATCTTTTTACCCAATTAACAATATCCTCTGCCTTCCTTTTTAGACAATTCCTTCCCTTTCACTCCCATAGGGTGCACTGCTTGTTTTGGGTCCCACTGCCTCCCTATATAGAGCATCTCAGTGGACCCTATCTCCTGATCTACTCTGCCTGTGTTTCTCTCTGTTACTATTTCAAGGCCATCTATACTAGAGATTACAGCCAATCTTCTCTGCCTTTTTTCTGCTATTCTGTTTTTCTTCCATTGGTTGTCTATTTTTCTGTTCCACTCCACTGTCTGCCCCGTTCACTGAGGCCTCTCTGCCATTGTTCCTGAAATGCTTGTATTCTTGTTCTCTCTCTCTCTAAAATGTCCTTCAGTAATTTTTGTAGGGTTGGATTGATGGTCACAAATTCTCCCAGTTCCTCTTTGTCATGGAAGCATCTTGTGTCTCCATTAATTTCTAGAGAGAGTTTTGCATGATACATCAATCTGGGCTGAAGGTTGTTCTCCTTCAGGGCTTGAATTATTTCACTCCAAGCTCTTCTTGACTTGATGGTCTGTGTCGAGAAGTCTGCCATGATTTTGATGGGTTTTCCTTCATAGGTGATCTGTTTCTTTTCTCTGATGGCTTTTAATATTCTGTTCTTATATTGAATTTCTGGGATCTTGATTATTATGTGTCTAGGTGTAGCTCTGTTTTGGTTGTAGGTGGCTGGAGTTCTATATGCTTCATATGTCTGTATATCATTTCCTTTTTCTATGCTTGGGAAATTTTCCTTAATGATTTCTGTGAACAGCCTTTGCAATTCCTCTGTTTTGACTCCTGCTTCTTCATTCACATGCTTTATTCTTAAGTTATAGATCCTCTTGTCATCCTCTAGCCTTCCATTTGTTACTGCCTGCTCCCTTGTTATTTTTAAGAGATCTTCCCTTTCATGATCACACATTGCAAGCCTGTGTTCAATTTTTGATAGTCTATCTTTGGTTTCTTTCAAGCAGTTTTGCCAGTTTTTAATGGAGTCTTTAATTTCCTGATATTCTCTTTGAATCTGCTTCATGAATGCTAGGTTTTTTCTGTATTCTTCATTAAATGTTTCTCTCCTTTTGTGTTCCTCCATTCTTCTGTCTGTGTCTTCTTGAGAGGTGCCCAGCCTTTCTTTTATTAATCTACTTATCTCTTGTTTAATTTGAATTAATATTTCAATTTTGATCCCGCTTACAAGGTCCTGAAGATATCTCTATATCCGCTACCACTATGTTTGATGTTGCATGTTTGCTGCCCTCAATCTCTTTTGTATTTACCTCTCCTGGATCAATGTTTTCAGGATTGGGGCCTGGGGGTTTTTTTCTTATTTCTCCCTCTCGTCATGTTTTTGGTTCCTTCCATAGAAGTGTACAATGTAATTCTCAGCCCCTTTTCTTGTTGATTAAGGCTCCTCTGGAGCACGCAGGCTAGGGGCTTCTGCCCTCTGCTGGCCGCTATCTGAGAGTGAAGTTCCAGCAATCGCAGTGTGCACTGGCTCCTTTCCTCTGGGCCAGTCAACCTTTGCAGGTTTTCACTGCGTCAGTGTGAGGCTATGCTCAGGGAATTAGTTTGTAGCAACCCACTGGGTCCTGGCCAGGGGCACGGCCCAATGCAAGCAGATTCCACCAATCCGCTCAGAGAGGGAAGCAACCAACTGAAGCCACTTCCTTATGGAGTTAAGGCTGTCCTGCCCAAATCCAACATGTCGTCGAGTCAGTTGCCCCTTTCCTGTGGGAGGGTCTTATTCCCATCACTCACCGCGTGTTGATGGCGGTCTCCGAGAACTGCTGGGCTCCCAGACCTCCAACTTCAGCACAGCTGCAGCGTGAATTAACGGTGCCTCTGGGTGGGTCGCGTGCAGGGCCAGGTCCAGGCGAGCTGCACACAGGGATGTTCAGCTCCACGCTCTGGCTGCTCAAGCCAGTGGCATCGGCACAGTTCGGTCTGTCAGGTCAGTCTCTGGCAGGAATTCAGGTGGCTCGAGGAGGGCGCCGTGCTTGCTGATCTTAGCTTCACTAATGGTAGCCTCAGGACCTCATATTTGAGCGGTTTTTTTTACTTTAGTTTCTTCCTGGGTTGAGAGAGTCCATCTCTCTCTGTTTGGTTCTCTCCCGGGTGTTAAATTCTGGCATTTAAGCTGTCTCTCTCAGAGAGGATCCCTCTCCTGCTACCTACCAGTCTGCCATGTTTGGAAACTCTAAACCTTCATTTTCAGTGAACTAAGAGACACTAATAGTATAACTAACTTGCATTTTGCCCTTTCCCTTCCATTCTTTCCCCTTTCCCCATCCTAGTTCCTTTTTCATTTTGAACCATTTCTTCCCAGTTCATAGTATCTATTGTACATTTTAGATCTTATTTACTCTTTCAGTTTCTCATACCTGGGAGACAATATGATGTTTGCACATGTGAGTTTAACTTATTTAACTTATGAGTATGGTCTCAAGTTACATCCATTTGCTAAAAATATCATACTACAGTGATACATGTGCCCCATGTTTATAGCAGCACAATTTGTAATAGTTAAGTCTTGGAAGCAACCCAAATGCCCATCAGCTGAGGAGTGAGTAAAAAAGCTGTGGTATTTTTACACACTGGACTACTACTCACCCATAAAGAAGCTTGCATGTTTTATATGGTGTGTGTGTCTGACCTTGACCCTTGCTGAGGAAATATGATGCCCTCTGTTTCTTTAGAGGAGAAATAATGGCAAAAGAATAGGAAATGGGTACAGAGCAAGGACCTTTGTTAGCAGGAACTTTTTTCTTCCACGTGAGTGTGTTAGAAAATTGTATCTTAATATCATTTTGAAATTGTTCCATCTCATTCTCTCCTTCATGTCATTTGCTTCATTCCATCTGCATATGTATGCACTCATTTCACCTTCATATCAGGTTGAGCATGATTGGCTGGTAAGATTTACATGGGTTCTCTGTTTCATCAACTAGCAAGTGGGTTATTAAACTAGTCTGTACCACAGTCTGTTGACTTTCTGTGTGGAGTTTGATAGAGTTTCATTGTCCATATCTGTTAAACGAAATAGCATTCCTGGACATGGTCCAGGAATAATGTTTAGTTAGAGACAGACAGACAGAGACAGAAGAGACAAGAAACAGAGACACAGAGACAGGCAGAGGCAGAGACAGACAGAGACAAAGAGAGCCACTAACAGATAGTGTCTTAGTTTTGGGGATTGCTATAACAAAATACTATATAATAGATAGTTTATAAACCAGAAAAGTTCATAGCTCACAAGTCTGGAGGCTGAATGCCCCAGCTCTGAGATCTACCAGATTAACTGTCTGACAGTGGTCCATTTCCTGATTCACCAATGGCATCTTCTTGTGCATTTTCACACAGTGGAAGGGATTCTTTTAGCCTCCAGAGGCCCTTGTAAGGGCTCTGCCCTCATCACCTGATCATGATGAGCTGAAAACCCTCCTCATGGGACATAGCTGCATACTCATCTGGAGCAGCACCCGTTTGATGAAGAAGGCAGTGCCTGTGAACCCCAGAGAAGTGAGAGCATAGGTGAGTCTGAAGACACAGTTCTATTATTTCTTTAAAGTATCACATTTTGCAGCAAAGAAGTTGCTTTTGACCCTGAAATACCACATGTGTGTTAACAAGGGCTAAATAGCTCAAAGCTATTTACTGTAAATTCTGGTCCCATCACATGGACATCTTTGCAGGCTACTATTAGATTTAAGTGCCCTTTTAATCAGTTGCTCTTATCTTCTGTTGTGATGGCAGGATTTGCCCAAGGTTAGCAGCTCTGGGTCAAGTATTACTGTGTCCTGCTTGGAGTTGTGGATGCTAAGGAGAGGCCAGAAGGCAGTTTGGATCTCACAAGTAGAGAATATGTTTGTGGCTCGTTGCCATTGATGTGAGAGAGTGTCACATAAGAGCATTAAACTCTTTAAGTGCTGTCTGCTCCCCCTTGGCCCTGAACACCCATCCACTGCTCAGTAAAGATGGTGGAAAGCTGGATAACCTTCTCCCTGTGTGGTAGGAAGAATCTCTCAGGTGTCCTCCTGTGTCTGAAAGCCAAGGCACCTCAAATGCCCAGCATCTATTTGTAACTAAGCACATGCTGTATTGACCTGTTTCCTCTTCCAACTGCTGTCACACTCAATGTCTCTTATTCCAGGAATGAGTCAGTGCTCACAGCTCAGACATAGACACTCATCGATGTATGCTTCTTTCTCATAGGGAGCGCACCACACGTGTGAAAATATTGAATGTCACGAGTGAGCAAAATATGTTTTCCTGGAAACTTTCTATTCTTGCTCTGTCTGTCAGTTCATTTCATGTCCTCATTGTCTTACAGCTGTGCTCAGCTGGGGAGAGAGATACCTACAAATTTTTAACATGTCACATCTTTACAGAAGTAGGAGCAGGTCCTTTGGAGCCAAGGAGAACTACGTTAGGACCTTGACTATACCACTACCTGTGTTACTATGATATGATGTCTCTCTTTTGGGACGATATCCAGAAGAAGAATGGCTGGGTCAAATGCAGTTTCTAGTTTTAGTGTTTTGTGGACTTCCCACACTGGTGTCCATAGTTGTTGAACCGGTTTACATTCCCACTAACAATGTAGAAGGGTTTCTTTTCCTCCAGAGTCTCCCTAGTATTTGTTGTTATTTGATTTCTGGCCATTCTTTCTAAATTAAGATAGAATCTATGTTGTTTTAATTTACATTACTCCAATGGTCAGAGATGTTGACCTTTATTTCCATGTATTCCTTGGCCATTTGTACTTCTTCTGAAAAAAGATAGAATAGAAGTAGAAATGAATTTCTATTCATTCCAGTTGCCCATTTTCTCAATGGGTCCTTTATCTGGGGAGAATCTCATATTTTTTTTAGCTTATCTATTTTTTTGTTGAAGGGTTGCTGTGGATTTTTTACATGTTCCCCCAAAGTCTCATGCAGTCATGGAGGTATCTGTGATCGGCTTGTTGTCTAGCACTGGGGCTGGCAGTGTGAGTGCTGCACCTGCCCAGGGGCTGGGAGCCAGCATTCAATATAAGGGAAGGAAGGAGGCATGCTTTCCTCTTTTTGCCCTTTTTGCTCTTGCAGTATGCAGCCACCATGAACGGCTGCCCCCCAGCCACACCACCCTGCCTTAGAGCCAGCTGAGTATGGACTGAAACCTCCAAAAACTGTAAGATAAATAGATCTTCCCTTTTCTAATTTTGGGCATCAGGTATTTTGCCTCAACAATGAGAAAAAAGTAACCAAGACATGAGTCTTTAGGACATTTCCAAGATTTAGCCATCGTGAGTCATGCTGCTATGGACAGAAGTATGCGTTGTGCCTCCGTAATGCAATCTTGTTATGTCACCAGAAACGGGAAAGTGAAAGGTGCCCATGGATCTGTCAGTCAAGCTGGAGTTGACTTTACCCTAATATGTTAACGACAAGTATAGCATTCGTTCTTTTCCTTGCTTCTCCCTTTCCCTTCTTCTCTGACCTCTTTATACACCACATAACCTATTGCTAATGTAATAGAGAAAATATTTTGAGAAATATTTCCTTTCCATTTCCTGATTTTACCCTATTCTTTCAGACATGCTCATTTATTTGCCTTGAGGGTGGTTTAGGAATGCTACAAAGGAATGCAAAGACAGGGATACAAATTGGATTTTTTTTAGCAGGTCAATAGTCTTGAAATCCAAGCTTTGTCTAGAGAGAAAAGATTTTCTAAATTCTTTTTAGTCTAGTTACCATATCAGGATCAAGCTTGAGGGACTTTGTTGGATCATAAATCCACTACTCAGAATCTTCCAGTCTGGGGTAGACACACATTTTCTGCCTTCCGTCTGAAATGTCTATGTCTAACACGTGTTTCCATGGGATAGAAAGGAAGGGAAAGCAGGAGGAGAAATACAGTACCTTATCCCTCTGGTCACTGAAAAGCATAGTGAGAAGGAAAACAGAGGGAGAACAAGTTGATCAGAGTCCCAAGGTCTCCATGATCCCCATTCAAGGCTGATACACAAGGAGAATGGGCTCTTGGAATACTCAACTGCACACAGAAAGAACTTGAGACTGAGGTGACTAGAGGCACTCTTCCAAAAGCACATGTGGCAGGAGATGAATACTGTGTGGAAAGCGGATGCGAATGTGCTGATTGGCCATAGGACGGCCAGTACCCTTGATTAGCCAAAGCGGTGCTTCACCTGGACTCCAACACCTCTGGGAAGTCAGGACCATGCATCTCATGGTGTGTGCCAATAGGTTCATTGAAAAGCCCCCAGTATCAGTGGCACTTCCGCAGCCACAGTTTTAAGACACAGCTCAGAGCGCCACTCTGCAGCTTGCCTCTTGCCCATGTGCAGGGAAGGGCATGAAGCATTCTAGGCTGCGTGCTATACCTGAAGGAGCTTGGAGAGTCACCTGAAGAGAATGTTTGCTTCATTGAATCAGACTAACCTTCTTGGATTGAACCAGAATAGAATTTCTTTACCAACCAGATGTATTGGAGTTCTTGATGAACATGAAAGAAAAGGGAGGAACGCTGTATTATTTCTGCACATTTAAATTGGAGAAAAAGTCTGTGTACTGGGAGTAGTTTGAATGAGTTAGGTATATCATTTCTAGCCATAAAACTACCTTTTTCTTGAAGCTATATTTTTTAGGAAAAATGAATTTAATTGCCCAGGGAAGGAACGAGGGCTTTCTGAGACAATAAAAAAACATTTAATAAGCATGTCTTTGCCTACTTTTACAAAACTGGGAAGTGGGAAGGCACCTTTAAGATTATCAAGCCTATTTCTTTTATTGTCCAGATGAGCCCTGGAGTGTTTTATTGAGTGATCTTTGGATCTGCAGGTGGTTATGTGCAGAGCTGAAATTAGCTCCTGGATTCCAGACTCCTAGAATCATGTGTGTTAGCCTACCACACGGCATCTGTTTTCTGGCTTGAGCTCTTTGAGTCTGGGTACCAAGACTTGAGGGTGCGGTCTTGGTTATGATTTCTCTTGGCATTATTTCCTAGTATGTGAAGTATGCTAACTGTGCATTTGAAATAAACTAGCTACCAGGATCTGTTGACAATGTGCACCCAAAATAGCCTTGTGCCATGAAATTAATGCTGTGTAAAATCTTCAGTCCTTCCAGGAATGTTTCTCTGCAAAGTCTTTGGAAAACAATCCTCTTTAAAAAAATCCAGTTCAGTCATCACCATTTCAGTATGGAGAATTCTTTATCTATTCCTGTTTTTGTAGGGCATAAATTAAAATGCACATCATGACTGTTATTATTTTCCCACAACATCAAGTGGGAAATTAACAAAATCTAGGGCTAAAAATAATGATGCAACGTGATATAAACAACTTTTCCAATAAAATGCACATGACAAGAGCGCAGAGTACTGTATATGGAAAATCACTAAATTTATGCATTCACTGTGTCTTCATCTACTCATGTAGACAAAGGCAGAACACATTTTAAAATGTAATCTTAGGGTGAAATTGTGGGGTGATAGAAACAGGATGGGATAGAAGCAGTGAATGAAAAATGAGTACTGTAATTAATTAGGACCAGAGAAATAATACACACTCACAGAAGGATTTTTGAAAGGTTCATGATAGTTTCTCTGACCTATTAATATGTTAGCTGGTACTGTCAGAGGCTGAGATCTCAGAATGGTTTATGCTGGAGAATGATTTCATCTTGACACAGGCTTTCCACTTGGTTCCTTGCCTTTTTACTGAACAGACATGATCATGTCCATGAAAACCACTACCTCTTCACTGTCCGTCTGCAGGGCACGGAGGAGCTTGTCCTCTGACCCATCACAACGGTAGCTGCAGAAATGTCTCAGATTGAGTGGGTGAAATTGACTGATATGGAATTCAGGACCAACAGAAAGCCGGTCACAGTAGGAATGAGCCTCGCCAAGGGGTCTTCAGAGGGACAGCTTGTGCAAACTACAGTGTTGCTTTCTATGCGGCGAAAAGGAAAGAGCTGTGGGGATAATTTCTAGGCAATATCTTGCCATCTCCAGGCTTACTGAATGACACTTGGAAAAGCTAGGGGAACTCTAGTCTCACCAAACCTTGCCAAATGAAAAATGCAGTGGCTTAAATGGAAAGAGTCCTGGAACACGCACAGGTGTTTCTTGCCTATTTTTCTAAGAAGGGCTTATGCAAATGCACCTGAATGCATTCACTACATATATCTGTATGCAAGTACGTCTATGTATACAGTGTGCCTACATTATTTTTTCTCCTGTCTCCTCCACCTCCTTTTTTTTGTGGTGATGTGAACTGGGGCCTCACACCTGTTAATCACATGCTCTATTCAGCAAGAGTATTGCAATTTTTGTACCTTGCCTTTCTCCCCCTTGATCTGAGATTATTTTAGATCATCTGTTCTGCTGTATATAAATCTGAATCATCTATTCTACTATATGACAGGATCATTTCTTCATGCTTCTTGTTTTTAACCGTATGTACATCTGTTTACTTAGAGTACAAATCCATTCGCTGTGTTGGGTCAAGTGATTGCATATTTAAAGATCTGATAGATTTGTTCAATTGTTCCAAAAAATGGTTTGCCATTTGATATGTTCATAAACACTCACTGAAAAAAATCTGTTTCTATAACATCATTGGACACATCAGATTTTAATAAAAAATTTTAAATATTAAAAAATCCATTTATAATTTTAAAAAGCTGGCATTGTTCTGATTTACATATAATTGTGTGTAAAGTTAAGCATCTTTTCATATATTATTAGCTATTAGTGTTTCATTTTCTATAAGCTACCTTACAGTAACTGCTATTTTTTCTGTTAGACTGTTCCTTCATTTTCCTTATTGTGTTAAATTCTTTGTACATGATGTTGAACTTTGTCCTTGTCTATTTTTCATTTATCTTCTATGCTATCTCTCCATATAGCTATATGGATATGCACAAACATTTATATTTCTTAACATTTTAAACTTTTAAAAACTATCTTCCGAGTTTTATTGGAAAGCTTTTAGGATATGGAATTTTAAAATTGGATTTAAGCATAGTTTGACTTTATCTTGTCTCTTTCAGTATCTGTGGAGTTACCCAATCAATACCAATTTTATTTTATTTTCATATGATGGACGTCTGGAGGTAAGTCACTATGGAGATGAAGAAGGAAAACACTCATCTCTTTTTGGGAATGCTGATTAAACTGAGAGGAAGGGATGCTTCCTTTCTCCCACAAAAGAGTGCTCCTCTGTTCTGCAGAGAAAGGGTTTGGGGTTAAAGGTTAACACCCTTAATCCCTACTAAGGAAGGGTCAGCAAAGATGCCATCTAAACTTGAGCAGTTTTTCACAGTGTTCCCTTGAGGAAGGAGGGCTTGTTCACAGAGAAGGGAAGAGAGAGACAGCACCCTTATTCAGGATGGTGGGGGTCTCTCAGACTTCAGAAAAGTGTGGTGTAAAGTGAGTAGCCTTAGATGGTTAGATTTATTTGCACCAGAACTTATACGAAAAGTTTAAATGTGTCCTAACTATGAAGAGGCAACTCTTCTTACCAACCAATGTTCTATGATGTTTTAGGACATTAAAATTGATACAAGTAATAAAGAAATATAGAGATTTTTAAAAATCACTGTTCTGATCTTAACCAAATGATTCTGGGGTTGGTAAAAGAATTAGTGTGACATGCTAAGGTGCTGAACCAAAGACAAGGGTTATAAATGCTGTCACAGAGACCAAAGGTCGTGAAAAGACCATCTATCCTCAGCTCCCATCAATTCAACATCTACCTCCGGATATTGAGAGTTGAGGAGAGCTTACAGCTGGTAGTGGCCCAAGAGTCCTTGCTTTGTCTCTTCTTTGGCCCTCTTTGAGTGCTAACGCAGGATCTCTACAATAAATCTTACTGTTGAAAACCACATGCTTTCACTTTTTCAAAGCCAGAACAGTAGCACTGCTTACCAATGCAGAAGACAGTCACTGCCTGATAGATTCCTATGTGGTTGAAAGATGTAAATGCAAAACAACTGGCAGAAGGTTGTTTCTAAGTAGTAGGTCAAAGAGTCCTTCTTACGTTTACTTCGGGTTGCAGGCATTACTGGAATCATTTTACCAAAAGAGTTAGGTTCAAAAGCTGTGGCTGAGTTGCCTTCCAAGGTAGCTGAGACAGATGACTGACTTTTCAGGCTGCCAAGCTGATTCTTAGCTTTCAGGGAGCCCTGGAGCTGCAAGAAATTAAGGGGACCCATGAGGTCCTGTAGAGGCCTAATTGGTTAGGGTGTTGGGACTGTCTGGAAGGAGAAGGAAAAATTGCCCCAAAGGGTAGAAACTGGTTTTAGATGTGTCAATGGGAATTACTAGATTGCAAAGTGGTGGTTCTACTGGTGGGTTAAGCAGGAGTGCGGACCCAGTAACTCTTGCTTTGGCCATGCAGTGGGAAAGTAGAAAGGTGAACTTCAAGACAGAAACCAGACGGACCAGCTGTGAAGGTGTGACAGCTGTTTCCGGGACTGGGGGCTTGCATGGGTAGAGCTTGTTGGCCCCCTTTTTCCCTGCTCTCTCTTCTTTCCTGTCAATATTATGTCCCTCTCTGCACTTCTCTGTATCTTTCATTCTTTCTAACTCTTTGGTTTTCCCATGGTCTCTACCTCATTTTTTTATGTGGTTACAGTTGCTTTCGCTATCTATTGATTCCATTTTAATTTTTCCCAATGTTTAAAGTGAATTCGGGGTTTCTTTCTGGAATACTCCAGTGGGTGACTGGATGCCCCCTACTGTCCTGTTTCCATAGCGAGACCTCTTAGCCGAAACTCCCAGCTGAGTCCTGGCAGTCAGGCAGAGGGGAAGTGAGTGGTTCTAAATCTCCGCCCATATGGAGCAGCAGCTGGGGTTCCAACCCTGGTCCTGCTCTGCCTCTGTGATGCTGAGCTGGTAGATGGGCCCCTCTCTGCCTTGGTTTTGATTGCTACCAGGTAGTCTGGAGCCATGTGTCTAAGCTGTTTTTGTGTTTCTGTGTCCCCAAATCCTATTTGTGACACTTGGCCAATTTGCTAGGCCCCACAGGACAAGAGCCTAACTTACTTTTTCAGAACTGAAGGAATTGTTGTTTCAGACCATAGCTGCATCTGGTAGCACAATGATATCCGAGATCATCCAAGATAGGAAGCAGATGGAGGGTTGTGTACACGCCTTCTCCTTCCTCCATCATCTAGTTCTAGCTCTCAGGGCCCCTCTTGCTTTTTCTCAGCCCCCCACTACTAGTCCATTTTTTCCAGTCATGTCACAGGACACTACCATGTTGACTTATATGTGACCCTAAGGTCATTTTCTTCCCTTTTGAATTAGTACCCTAACAACAACAACAACAACAACAACAACAACAACAACAACAAACCTTCTTTCCTCTTACCATATACAACGCCTTTCAAAATGAAGGAATCAAGGCACTTTCCTTTTAATCCAATGGAATTCACTGATTTCCCACAGGCTGCTTTAGGAGGCACATTTGGGCAAACTGGTTCTCTTTGTGGGGGGCAGGACAGACTTGAGGTGGAGGCCACAGCTGGTAAAGGAGGGAGGAGAAAGGGTGGTGTGCTCAGGGTTATCCCCAAATGCCCTAATGTTGCTGCCAGGTCACGCGCTGAGGCAGAAGCTACTGAATGCATCCGTTCCTCTTATTTGAGCATCACTTTACTGTTGGTTTTGAAATTGCGAGATTTATCTTCATCTAACAGAACATGCAATTCCACTATGCCCAGTTAGGCACCCTTGTATCCTGCTGATTGACAATAATGTAAAGATGAGATTTCTTCTCCCTTTAGTGGTTTGGAAGGAGCCTCCACAGGTTGGATTCTTTGATAAATTAAGCAGATTGAGTGTGAGTTAGCTGCAAGAAGTGAATACTCCACTGTTCTCCTGTAAATACTGTGTAGAAGACACTTCCAATTAATATGCCAAAGCTGGATTGTTTTCTTTTTTATATTAAGCTAATAGAATCTTAGAATGAGGATCAACCCTTTTTATTGATGTAGCATATTGCTTTCATTTTCCAAAAGAATGAAGTAGGTTCCAAAGAGATTAAATGAATTGTTTGAAGTTTCTCAAATTTTAATAAAATTAGATCTAGAAGTTGGGTTCCTCTGATTGTGCTCTAGTGTTCTTTTAGTTACATGCTCTTTGATTTCTGCAGGTGGCAGAGGACAATATTCTAAGAGACATTAGTTATGCTCACACCTAGTGACACATTAGCTCTTTTAAAGAAGCTTTTTAAAAAATACACATACATAGGCCTACCGATAAATTTATTTAGTTAGTTTCTTTTTGAGACAGAGTCTCACTATGTATTATAGGCTGGCCTTGAACTCACTATAGAGCCCAAGCTAGCTTCATACTTACAGCGATCCTCTTGCTTCAGCCTTCTAAATGCTAGGGACTGTTGGTGTGCACCACCACTCCCAACGTGATTCTCATTTTTAGTTGGCCACGAGTGAGCTGTTCAAAGGCCAATATTTTTATAAAACCTTCCCACAGGTGATGGCAATTTGCAGCTGGAGTTGAAAGCTTCTGGTATTACAGAACAAGTAATTCTGTCCTTTGTTCCCCACACTTTGTGAATCTTGCACACAACACAAGCATTCTTTGTTAAGCTTTGCACCATCCGATCTCAGATAATCCTTTATACAATTTATCCTAAGTTTTTCTTCAGAATGTTTTAAGTATTTAGAAAAAATGAAAAAGAGGAATAATAATTTACAAAACCATCTGTGTCTCCACCACCCAGCATTGACCCAGTTAACATTTAATCAGATTTGCAGAGTACTTTTCAAATATTAATAGCTAAAGTGATACTCTACAGGCAAAGTTGAAACATACCCTTTGGGGTTCTCACACCTTCATTTTCAGGTTTTTTATTCTGTTTTGCTTAAAGTCAAAGAACAGATGAATGCTTCACTCCCATACAACTTCCCCCTTCCTAAGAGCCCTCAGGAAGCGCTCGTTTACAATAATCAAAATGCCCACCAAGTACTTCCAGAGCCACAGGGTGAATGATGACACTGTCTTGTGACTGAGCACGCCAGCTGGGGCCAGATAGTAAATACCTCATCCCCACTTCGGTAGGAGAAGAGTGGCTTAGTGAGAAGCTGAAGGAGGTCAGTTTTCATGTTCAAGAAACGACTTGGGAATCACAGACCACAGACACGCACTTAGGAATGCAAAAATCCAATAGCTGAAGATATGTGGAGCTATTATTTTTCTTGGCTCAGGCTGATAATTTTCTTCTTTCCCCCCCTAAATTAGGGTTTTAAAATGTTGTTGCTACCACTTATTTCTCTTGGCATGTTTGATGACTGAGTTTCTTTGTTCCCACTGCCTTTTCTGCAGACCCTCTTCAGCTGTTTGTCTTGAGTAAATAATCCAGCTTTTCTGTGGCTTGTGTAGCAGCTTAGCACTCCTTTGGTAATTTTCCCCTCTGGCTATGGGGTTCTGTCCACCATGTTGTTAGTGTACATGCATTCCTTCTTTGGCTGCTGAAATTAAGAGTGTCTTGTTTTATTGTCCTCCAGTGGACAATTGTTTTTGCCCTGTCTACTCCTCCTTAAGCATCTCAAGCTGGGCTTCTGTTCTGATTTCACACTCTGCTCTCCAACAGCCAGCCAAGGCCTCGGCCAACTGAAGCGAGTCCCCTGTGAGCTGTGTGTGGGGTACATCTCTGCTGGGAAGCATCATGTTCTGTGTTCATGTTTTATTGTTGTTAAAAAACAAACAAACAAACAAACAAACAGAAATGAAGACAGCTGAAGAGCTCAGTCTTTAATACATTTCAGTTGCCTTCTTAGTTTTCATCTCTTCTTCTCTCTCTCTTGAAATATCTTGTTTTTAAAAATTATTTTATTGCATTTTGCCCCACACAGATTGAGCTGAAGGTAGCTGTTTTCCTCTGCTAAGTTTCTTTGCTCAGCCTAAGCTGTACACTGCACAGTGGTCAAATCAAATTTTCACCAAGGAAGACTGGTGAAAGACAAGCTGGAAGAGCAGAGGTCCTGAACTCCCACAGCAGGTACCTGTGTTTGATCAGTTATCATCAAGTTCACTGAAACACAGGAAGAAGAGGAGGGAGGTCGTGGCAGTGCGGCAGCCTGAATCGCCACCCTCACCCACTTACGAAGTCCTAAGATGGAAATCACAGGGACTGCTCGCTGTTCTTTTCTGAGCAGCACTTTGCTTTCCCTTAAAGCTTCCTGAGTTTTAAAGCTAGAGCTTGTTTCACGGTTCTACATTTTGAAGATCGAGGCCCGGTAATCTGAGGAAGGAAACAGGATTTGGAGCAGAAGAGCAAACTTTTTTCAATGGTGGGGAAGTGCTGACTACCTGGGGGGTGTGGGGAGACTCTGAGCACCCCCACCCAGGCACCATCTTTCTCTCTCCACCTGGAAGATGGTTGATGGTGTCGAGTTACAAGCCGGTAGATCTTCCCATATGTCTCTGTTGTGCCTGAAATATGAGAAACATAACCCAGGATGCTAAATTGGGTTTATACTTTCCTAGATTAAACTGGGCTGTCTGCATCATCTGCTGTCACAGAGAAACTTGATGGATGGGGTAAGGGATCATGCCCATATTTGCTCTGCACTCTTCCATCTTATTTTGAATTCCAGCTTTTAAAATAGCTTACAAATGGCTTATAGTCATTAATGCTGTTTTCCTTATAAAATGTTCCGTTGCATACTAATGAGCAGCTTAATGCTCACAGAAGCTCCATTTCCATGCAAGCTAAAGTTTGCCATATGCTTAACTCCTGTTTCACACAAGCACTAAGTCTGCAGAACGCAGAGTTGCCACAAATATCCAAGTGCAGAATTAGGTCCCATGTACAAGTATGTGAGTGAAGAATTTGGCTCATGCGTATACTCTTGGAAAAAATTTTCCCATAGTTTGCTTTTCTCTAAGGTATTGAATGGGCCAATACTTGTCCTCATGTTTCAAACATCTCAGCCCCCTTGAAACATTTTGATTGCCTCTTACATTGACTAGAATTGCACAATACCATGCTTCAAATGGTATCTTTTTCATTGGCTTTGTATGATTGCAGAATAAAGCCTCCACTTCATCCACGATGCCCTTATGTAGATGGCTTCTATTTTTACTTTGCTTCTTCCTCTGTTTTCCTTCTACCATTTCATCCAACATGTTTCAAATTTGCGTAGTTGTTTATATTTGAGACAATCATATTTGAAACCAACAATACTTACTTTATTTAAAAAATATTTGTCTTGATGCAAGTCCTAATTTTGGGACCTGGCACATCAAACTCAATAGAAAGAATGCAAGCCTTGGGAAGATAGAAGAAACCCATGATGTAATCGGAAGAGTGGGTGTGTTGATTCCACCCTTGTGGAATTAGCAACTTTTGTTTATTGTCTCCTACACTCAACAACAGAAGCAGAGGAGTAGCCATTTCACAGCAAAAGCTAAATATTTCTTATATGAGTGAGGAGATTTTTTAAAGTGAGCACTGCTGCTCTGGTTTTTTATGTTCCCTTATTTTATTTTGCTTCATCTCATTTCATGCAGTCATCAGATATGTACCTAGGTACCTAAGACATGGCAGAAACATGTATTTTGGTTTTTCTCCTGGTGTCTTTTGGAAGGTTATTAATAATGTTCTTACTCAAGAAATCAGACTGCCTCAATACTAGGTCCACCCTGCAGACCTACAAGGAACCACACCGTCCTGAAGAAGGAGATGCTCATGAATCTTGGCTTCCTGTTATTGGCAAAACAGAATCAGACATCCAGTTTCTCTAGTGCAACTTGACTTTCAGGGGAAAATCCGGTTTTGTGACTCTGCTATCAGCTGTGATTCTGCTGTAACTCCCTGTGAGTGTCATTATTTGTAGCACACATGCTGAAAGCCTGTTATTTCCTCTCCCTCAGCTAGTTGTCAGCTCCAGCTTTCCCCCACCATCCCACCTGCTCAGAAGTTGTCTTCTTTAGTTTTGAGTGACCAGCCTTCTATTGTGACTACTTCCAACCTCTCTTTATGAATATGGAGATTAAAGGAATCTCGTCAGTGATTTTATCACATCTGTGTGTTTCTGACAAGTTTTCTGAGCCTGATATTCACCTTAACAGTTGTATTTTTCCTAATTCAGTAGTTGGGCTTCTTCTTTTCCATCTCCTTGGATTGTACTGTAAGTTCATAATCAATAGCTGTATTATTACTCTTCTGTTAAATCACCCAAAAGAAAATCTAAGATGAAGGCAAAAATTCATCAGGTAAATGAACTCAGGAAGACAAGGAAGAAGTTGAGAAAGGTGGCAAGGAAGAAAGGATGCCAATGATTGGGGTTAGTGTTTGTGGCATGGCTGGCAGACTCTGAGAGACTGCGAAGAAAATACTTCAGGATTATCCCCTGACAAGGTGTGGAGATTCAGGTATTTATCCACTGACCGTCCTTGATGCTTTGATGCTTGCTCTTAACCAGATGTTAACTCTGTACATAGTCAACCTGTCCTGAGCACTCTTTTTGGTCATAGAACTTTCTGACAGGACACAGTGCTGGCTGTGAGCTGTCCTTACGTTTGAGAGGTGTGTACCCATTGTAGCTGACCTCCGAAGGTGACCATCTCCAGTATAGCTAGGATGCTGGCAGCATTCATTACACTAATTCTTAATATTTAGACTAAAAATGGGCTAAAAAAGAAGTAATTGGAACATGTGGTTTCTAGGAGTTAGAAAATTCTGATGAGAGGGAATTGACTTTGTGGGGAAAGTACCCTTTTGATCCCCTTTCCCATGAGATACAACATGTGAGATTTTTGACAGGGTGTTTAGCAGCCTCCCTGCTGTAGGCGAGCCTGGGAAGGGAGCCACAAAATATGATTCTGAAATATTTTGTAACTTGGGTCCACGAGAATTACCTGTGTTACACGTGAAGTGTTCTTCATGTCTCAAATTGCAAACAACTTTATAAATGATAGACTGTGTCCATTTTTCTGCTGTGTTCCTCTTGACTCACATATTTATTAACTGGCTTAAGGGGGCCATTTTGCTTGTGCCTTGAGCACAAAGTTCACAGAGACTGAGCTGACATTCAGTGGAGCTCAACTCTTGTGAGTGCAGCAGGGGTGAACAAAGACCCGTATCAACTCTGTTTCTAATTCTGAGCTGGGGGAAGTATGGGTAATCTAAATGAAACTCACATATGCATAGTTTATTTGTAGAGATGGTTGTATAAGAGAGTTGTAATGAGTTGTATATGCTTAATTTGAATGCTTGGTAAATTTTGGTTATACGCTTATGCGTATGGCATGTGCATTAAACCATTTGAAAAGTTGCCTTTGGTTATAAAGGCTCAGTTTAAGGACTCTGGCAAGGCAGCCTCTGTTACACATCTGGTTGTGTCTTTGTTCCCAGGGAGTGACTAATTTTGATCAGATCTACTTGCACCTCCTACCTCCCAAGGAAAAGGAAGATAGACTCCAGAATGAAAACACTGACACTGATGTGTATATAGAGAGATTTAAAATTCCTTTGTAGGTCATAGACCCTTAACATTCTGGGCTAGACTGAACTTTAAGGAGAATAATAGAGGTCTGTGGAGGAGCAGTGATTTATCCAAGGTCCTGGCTTATCTTTAAGTTGGATATGATTTTGGGGATGCACTTGCTTTGTTGATAACAGGCTATCACGATTTTGATTAATGGTAGTGTCTGGTGTCATGTAAAGTTAAGACCCTTTTATGGATTCCTTTCAACACAGTAGAAGCTATTGCAGCCATAAATTTTCTCAAATGCAGCAGCTGCTGTGCAAGACAGTAGTAAAAATTCTAGCATTAATCTCTCCCTTTTTTCCTGAAGATTTCAATACTTTATGAACTTTTAAACCATCCTTTGTAAGTTGAAGTAGGGCCATATGCTAGTAGCTTTCGCCAAGAAGCAGCCTGAGACAAGAGGAGACTTGATGGATTCATATTAAGGAAAAATGCTGGGAGAAAGCAAAGAATAAAGCTGTTAAGTTAGGAAAACAGTATTTATACAAACCTTCCTATCCTAGCCAGGCAATGCAATGAAAGAATGACTGGATTGGCAACTGGCAAAAGGAAATACAAGGCTGAAAGTCACAGTAAACACTCTTTCTTTGTTTCTCCTCAAAGAGTGCCAACACATTTTTAATTCTCAACAGATATATTATACCTAGAGCTAAACAAGGTACAGATTTATCTTTCTGGGAATAAGTATGTGTTAGCCTTGCAACACTGTGGAGAAAGTTTGAATCATTTATTCCATGCTTAGTAATAAATAAAAACATACAAAGAGGAAATTGTTCCCTTCATATGCCATAGACCCCTCACGGTCTGCTTTAGTTTATTAACTATCAATGTTTATAACTATCGATGTTTTCTGACTGCTTGACAGGAAAGATCACTGCATTGTAGTTTGAACTTATCCAAACAAATGTAGCATATTTCTTTGATGCAACAGTGATGCGTTTTAGAGATGGATTCTTTAACGGATTAGAGGCATTGCTTTTCCTTTGTAACATCCTAAAGGCTGAGCAAAGTATGTAAAATACAAGATGCTAATAACAAACACCATATTTCATAAAGTAAACAGAGAAACAAAGGCCTCATATCATGGTACAAAAGGATGCTGATGACTCTACTTCAACAAGGAAAGACAAAATAAATCTAGAGCTGTAACTGATAGTTTAATCTAATTCATCAATAAAATCTATGGAACAAATAGTCAAGAGTTGAAGACACCTGCCACCAGGATGCTGAGAAAATGTTACTTGCCCTTGATGACAATTGGAGGTAATTGATTTGCAATTACTGAACAGATTTTGTTGAAGGACATTCTAATAAACTCTGCTGAGGTAGATATCATGTTATTACAAATATAATTTATAATTTTCCAAGCTTGATGAAGTTGAATAACAAAATTAAATGTCATTTCTTAACATCTAAACAACAGCTATACTAGTAACTGCTTATAACAACCTTAGTCTGTTTCCTAATTTCTGGCTCCTAAATCGGAAAACCAAGAACATGTCTCAATTTATCATTCTGGAAAGTTAATCTCTGTTCTCTGGAGGAGTAGAGGAAGCATTCTTCTTAGCCCTCTGACTATGAAGGACAAATGAGGCAGAAGTTAAATGCCAACTTGGGAATTCTGTGCATAATATATTCAGTGTAATATTGAATCTGATGTTTAGCTTCTGGGTATCAAATTGGAAAAAAAACAAAGAGTTGAAATGAAACTTCACCATTGAGCCCCCTTTTAAAGCTATTTACTGGCTGGTAGAATTTTTTTGTTTTATAGTTAAGCTTACTTGACTCAGTGGTACAGGCACCTGCCTGGCAAGTGTGAGGTTATGAGGTCGATCCCCGGTACCAAAAGTAAATAAATAAATAAATAAATAAATACACTTACTTGAGGCTTCAGTCACAAGAAAACATAATTTGAAGAGGAAAATGGTGTTTAAATGTGAAGAATTGACACAAGGCAAAACTTTCAAGCTGAACACAAGGAGAATTTGATGGATGGACAGAATGTAAAAAATTAATTACATGGAAAAAATTAATATAGTGACATCAAAAAACACCTGACTCTGTATGAACACAGGAACTAGATTCTAATAAGTACTCATTGTGGAATAATACAAGGTTTCTAACTCTAAAATCCACAAAACAGCAGTGCCATTCTATCGTATAGCTTAGCTAAAAGCAAATGGATGGTTACTAGGGCTGCCATAACAAGTTGGCAGGGGTTGAGGGCTTAGATGACAGAAAGCTATTTCCTCATCGTTTGAGAAGCTAGAAATTGGACATCAATGTGTTGGCAGGGTTGATGCCTTCTGAGTTCTGTCTTCTTGGTTCATAGATGTCTGTTTCTACCCTGTGTGTTTTTGCTCCATGTTGAATCACGGCCCTTGCCATAGACCTCATGTTACTGTAATTGCCTCTCTAAAGATCCTGTCCTCCAAGACAGCCACATTCTGGGGTCTTGGGATTAAGACCTGAACAAATTAATATTTCAAGGATTCAGTTCAGCCCCTTATAGTTGGGCTGTGTCTTATGGAGCCAGTAGCAGTATGACAGGTTCCTTAGGTGATGTTACCTTATGTTATGGCTGTACTGAGAAAGGTAAGTAGAGAATTAGAGTGGCCATGTAACTGATTAAAAATCTTTATTTAACAAAGTGGTCATTCTAACCCTGTGCTGGATGATTTTCTTTAACACACAGCCCAGAACAGACCCAGAATGAATAAAGAGCATAGAGAAGATGTTGAGGACTCCTGAGCCACCGATGGAGCGATAGTGGTCATCACTACCATCGTGGTCAGTTCTTGTCCTGATCATCATGATTTGAAAGTATGTTATTACTCCCTGGCTATGAATTTTGAAGAGGGGATAGCAGCCAGCACTCTCAGCTCACTTCCTGCTGCTAAAGACTAGCCCTTGAGTAATTCTGCCTAGATACTCCTGTAAAAACTATATATAGCAAGCATGAAAGCTGTGTATGGACCTCACGGCCCAGTTGACCAACTCCCAATAATTGATCCATAGAAATATTTGCACTAATCATTTGTGTGAATTGGGCTGCAAAGAGAGACTTCCAATCAAATTTGTAGTTTGTAGATAAGATTGGTTTGAATTCCTTTCGGGTGGGTGTTTTTAGCACAAAATAACTTTCCTAATAGTTTTCTCACCTCTTAAAATCAAGTGAATCATTTTCAGTCTCATTTTCATTGCAGAACTATTCACAATAGCCAAGAAAAGGAAATAATCCATGTGTGTTTATCAATTAGTGAACGATAGAGAAAATGTGGTCCTTATACACAGTGGAGCCTTATCTGAGAAAGAATGGAACTTTGTCTTTTGTGACAACATGGACCAAACTGGGGAGCATTATATTGAGCAAAATAAACCGGGCACAGAAAGACAGTACTGCCTGACCTCACTAAGAGGTGGGAAATAAAAGTAGTTGATCTCACGGAAGTTGGGAATGGAATGTTACCAGAAATAAGGAGGAAGAAGGGGTGGAGACTATTTGATCGATGGATACTGGGTCATATTTGGACAAGAGTAAGAAGCTTCACTGTGCTATTGCATAGTGAGGTGACTGCAGGTAATGATAGTGTGCCATACATTTTTAAAGGCCAGAAGAAAAGAGTTTGAGGGGCCAGGGTATAGTTCAGCAGCCCAGCACCTGCCTGGCAACTGCAAGGCCCTGAGTTCAATTCCCAGTACAAAAAAAAAAGAGTTTGCATGTTTTCACCATACTTTATAGAAAGAGTTAGACACGATAAAGTATGTTTAACATTTCTTAAACATTATACTATGAATATGTCCACTGATTGAAATATCAGATGGTATCCCCGTAGGGTTGTACTTTTGCTTTTATGTGTCAGCTAAAAATAAATACAATTTAAATATAAAAATTTGACAGGGTCTTTCTTCCTGAGCTAAGCACTTCTCACGTCACCAAGATTCCATAAATGGCTCTGGTTCTTTATTTTAGGTATTATGTTAAGGGTGACTTTTAGGTATGTGAACCTGTATAGTATTTACCTTAAAAATGTCTCCCTTTGATGGATGTGAATGGTTATATGGCCAAGGCAAATGTTAGGGTCATCTAACCTAACTGTGTTTGACCTTCTCTGTGTGGCTTGGACTTGAGTAGGCCTCTCAGTGCGTGGGACGTAGGGTTGGTGAAGAACTTCCATGTTACTTGTTTTAAGATACTTAGCATCCATATAGGTGGGAAGGAAAACTGTAGAGGAAGCCATTTTCTAGGAGAAGTGAGACGATTTGTCCAAAGCAATAAGATGACTGAGTGGAGATACCATGGATTCAAGTGTGTAGCTCTTTTTATTTCCTCTGTGCCTGCAGAGAATCCAGTCAGTGCTTAAAATGAGTTTCTGTGTAATAGAACTTTTTTCTTTTTCGGCTTATCACAAAAACTAACACAGTATGCTTAAGAAAACTGACTTCACTTTATATATTCCATAATACAGGGAAAATAATCATTGTAGATATTCTATCTTCAAGTTGTAAACTTTCAAAATCATTTCCTGGCCTTATTTTAGGATAACTGCAAATGAATGGTACTATGATAACCTGGAAGTTCAGATAAATTAAAGCTTGTTTTCCTTTTTTTTCTACTTGAGAATAAAGTTCAGAATAAATAATTGCACTGGAAAGGAAACAAAACCTTATTTTTGAGAAGCCTTAAAAAGCTCCTGAAGCAAACAAAATAAGGCAAAAAG